>JAAAKL020014040.1:0-12157 GCA_010016065.2 Carybdea cf. marsupialis auct. non (Linnaeus, 1758) | reverse complement strand
TACAGCCTTAAGCCAATACAAAAGATGATTACACGTAAAACGAAAGCGACAGGAAATACAAAGACATCAAAACAAGCAGCAGAAGATGAAAGTTCTTAAATAATACCTGAACTGTGAAGTCGTGACGAACACGCAGCTATGGTAACGGCACAAGAACCCCTTGATGTTCTTCTTCAGTCCCTTGGGGCCGAGGACTTCCCTTTTCCAGGGTGAAGCAAACCATCAAAGGGATCCCGGGGCATTTTTTTAGTGTTTTTGGATATTCTTTTTGACTGTTCCATAGCTCTCTATTTCATGCACACTAGAATCGTCCCTAGGGTTCAGTCACTTCCATGGCAAGTTCAAGAATACTTCAGGAGATTGTAAAATGTATTGCTTTGTAAGAGTTCCAAAAACATTTTGAAACATGCATGACTTTCTGGAGTATTCCAGCGATGCTAGAGTATTACAGAGAGTTTTGGAAACCTCATGAAGTTTCTGAAACCTATAAAAAGTGACTCCCTTGACTATTCCAGCTGAGAAAAAAATTCTCCTGCCCATCTCAGACTACTTATAGAACCATATAGACAGACATCCCCTAACTGCGTACAATATCCTAATTTTGATTGAATATCAAAGCGGGCAACGTCGAGTAGTTCTGCTAGTCTATTGTAAAAGTAACTAGTTTCATTCTTATACTGTAAATACTAATGAGAGGCTGGTTGGGAGATGAATACTAAACATCGGCTGCAGCATTATTGAAGGGTTCCTAGTCAATTCAACTTATCATTGGTCTATCAATGATTTGATTTAGTAGCACATCTTGTAGTTCGGTCACAATCACATTTGACCCGATATATTTATGTTAAAATAACTTTCTTTGTCTACTCTTGCCCCCCCCCCCCCTGAGGTAGCAATCGCCTGGCAAAGGACCTGTTCTAGGTCTTTCTGATGTACTACTCGATGGTACGCGTTATTGATGTGCTTCTTCTCACATGAAACTTTAAAGGAAAAGGGTTCGGTCACATCCATCAATACCACCGCTCTATGCGCCTACCGACCTTTTGACACATATAGCCATGGATGTACGCGAAATTCTTGTTGTAAGAGGAAGTCCTAAAACTTTGTCTTGTGCCTTCCAAACCCCACCCCTACCCCTGTCGCCTTTACGCTGAGCTTTGGATCAGAAGAGGTATTTGCCGAGCATGTTTCCGTATGTTTGTCTTTTCAAAGGGGGTTGGGAGCTAGCTTGGAAATGTAGTAGGAGAAACCATGCTCTGCTGTTGAGACTACGGTTGATTCCTTAGAACACTTGAAGGGAAACCTCAGTGGCAGCGAAGTGACTTTTTAGTGGATGCGTAACTTCCAATTCACAAAGAAGTATAAACATGGTACGTGTATAACTACTGTAGTTAGGTGCTGTAGCTAGCTGTACATCTTTCGCGTTAATTGGATTCCATCTTCTTTCTACTCTTGAGCCTGAGACACTTAACTGGGTCTCGTGTCGGTTCGTTGCATGACACCGGTAACCTACAGGAAGCAGAGAAATCGCAATCAGAAAATGTTTTATTTGATGTGGTATAGTAGGAAAAATTAACCGTTTAGATACGAAGTATGAATGGAGAAAATTGTGAACGTATGGAGAGACCGGCAACCATACATGTAGCCGATGAGACAGTTGTTGTCTAAATTGACGTCGTTGATACATTTGGATGATAAGTTCTATTCACTGTCTTTAGCATGGAGCTTCGGAGGTTACAGACGTCACGATTAACCATTGATGCCGGACATCCAATTGATCATGGAGTACTTGTCACTGGACATTCTACTTTCAGTGTTCCTGCCCTTCAGGAAAATGTTTAATTTAACTTGTAGCGTTATATATGCAAGGGTGATATATACATATATATGTGTATGGTAGTATTAGTAGTAGTACTATCATTAGTACTATTAGCATAATAGGCTCTACCTATTGTATTGAGCACTTTAACCACTGTATCATTACTTGATTGTATATACATATGTATATATATAGCTGAAGAGTATGTATAAAATTGAAATGTAATTGAAAATGTGTATCTTTTATATATATTTATACATATAAATATGTGTAGGTAAATATATATATGTATTTATATGTATATGATAAATGTAATAACTTAATAAACATGGTATTGAACCCAGGATCTCCCACACTAACAATCTACTTTGCCTCTTTGCTAAGAGCTTCATCAGTGCCATTTTCATATATGCAAGTACTCAGGTAGACTAAAGCAATTACGATATACATATACAGTCAATTAGCAATATTGTATATGACACTGGTGGCGATCAAAGGAGTGTGCTTTCATACAAAGATTTTAAAGGCTTAAATTATTTATTCGAAAATGACAAAAGCATGCTAAGTATTTTATAGTTGAACATGCCATGAGCCCATTTGTTGTTGAAAAACTATCTAGTGCTATTTGTTTTTGTTTAATGACTCTTACATGTTTATGTTTTACCATTCTTCTAGGTACTTGAAGACATTGGCCATGTTGTCTGAGAAGAATCCCTTTGTTTCATCTGAAACCCTGCACGAGCGTTTAAAGGCCTCAGCAAAATCAGTCCTGCTAAAAAGTATAAAATTCAAAGAGGCTATGCACCCAGATGAAGAGGAACAAAGTATTAAGGAAAAGTACAAGCCAATTAATCCCCAGTTCCAACAAAGTGCTTCAGGATCTGGACATGATCTGACACGTAATGGACACATGGCTTCCCCAAGCACTTCAAGTTCAGATATCACTGATGACATGCCTAGCCCAAAAGTCATTTTGTTTCCCCCAGAAAATGTTGAGTTGGCTTGGAAAGAGACCCGAAGGATTGGACCAGGCCTTTGTAATCTTGGAAACACATGTTTTTTGAACTCAGTTTTACAAGCATTAACATATACTGCTCCACTGGTGAACTTTATTAGTTCAGACACACATCGTGCAAACTGTAAGTATTTCATTTGTATTACTTGTGGTTCATTAGGATAAAAATACCTCTGTATTGGGACACATAATTCCTCACAGGTGTTTATTTGACTAATTACTGATTCTTCAATTCTGATACACACTTAGCCTACTGTGAAGCTCTATTGGTTAGATCTTATAAATCTAATGCACCAGATCTACCAATAAATTCTGTCCCAAATAGAGCCATCATACTATGGATGACTTCATACATTGATTGGTACTTTGTAAACATCGAAAATGTGCCCTTGTTGTAGCGACAACAGTGTTCCTTTTACTCTGATTAATAGATCTTGGTGTGGAAGGCAGTAGTACCTATTTTCTGTATAATAATTGTAGGCTGTATGAATATGTATATCATGTGTATGTGTGTACATAAAAGTACACAATGATGACAGACAATGGATGTGGAGGTATGTGGAGGATGGAACTTTAACTAGCAACTAGATTATTGTAGTTTTTCTTCATTAAAGTCTTCAGTTCCTCTCTACATAATATATATCCTTCACTGTTTTCCTGCATTTATCACTATGATGTTAACAATATGTGTGTATATATTTGTATGAATACCTTTTTTTCTTTTCTTGCAGGTGAATCAATTGGATTTTGTATGCTATGTGAATTAAGGAATCATTTCTTTAGAGTTCTAAAACACAACCCACAGGCAGGACCGATAAGACCTTTGGCCATTGTTCAAAAGTTGTCATGTATGTACTCTTTTGATGTCATTTGATTGATAAAGAAATAATGTTTGATAATAAGTACCAAACTTATATACAAGTCATAACATGTATGGTAACTTGTATACAGTAAAATCCCATATGCATAAGCCCTTCAAATATATGTTTTGCAAGAATCTTTCTTGTTGTTTCAAGACACATGTAAACCTGTAAAATGTAAAAACTTTGCTCAAAGGTGACAAGTATGTTGTGAGCGTATAAAATCTAATTGCAGTTAACATCGTAAATAATGGGTCATATTTTTGGCTGTAAAAGTAATACCATATGTAGGATTTTGATTTATTCTTATTTTTGTTTATTTACATTTTAATTTTGCAGTCTCGAAGGTAGTTTTCTTCACATAGACCATTGTAGTGATCATATTTTGTCAAGGCTAAAATTATCCTCAATCACAAAAGCTTTAAAGGGATGTAAAATCCTTTTAAGGTGTGTCTTTGTTATAATTTCCTGTTTATTGTTGATGCAAGTATCAGTGAATCAGCAGCTTTCAATAGAATGTATGGTGGCAAGGTGCAATCCTGGTGATGATATGAAGGTAAACAAAAGTAGCAAGAACATAGGCAAAGAGGAAGCTTTTGTCTTTGTATGGACATCAATAGTCAAAAAAGGAAAAAGTTGAAAAAGAGATTTAAAATTTCCAAGGAATTATAAGATTTTGTGTTGTATTGGAAGTTATGACAATTGTAAAGTAATGGAAATCCCAAAATGTAAATTTAGCTACTTATAAAATTCTTCTGCATTAAATTTGCAGTATGTGTCTGGAGTGTACTCCTTTGGAAATGTTACCCCAATATAAAATTTTAACATGTAACAGGGCATATTTGGATAAACTCCCAGCACTTTTTGAGCTGGATAAGTAGGTAAGTCAAAATTGGAGTAGTTGAATTACTCACTGACAATAGAGTGGGCTGTTGGTGAATCTTCTTGATTCGAGTAACTTAAGGCTCCTTCTTGTTGTTACCAGTCATTCTCAATACTTTACCATTTAGATCAGATCTTGTTTTGTAGCTTAGCAGGGATTACTTTAGACTTGTGAAAGGTGATAGAGCATTTTGCCATTAGACCATAAATTTAAATAATAGTCTGAAGCCTAATTGAGTAAAATGGAGAACTTGACCGGAGGTTTAAGAAGCAAACTGATATGTAACTAGTGTTAGCAGATGTTGTTATTATAAAATTTATGTGCATGATTTAAGTTCCAACATTCCTGTTTATGTCAGATATTGGAAAGCAGTTCAAGTTTGGAAGACAAGAAGATGCACATGAGTTTCTGCGTTATGTGATAGAAGGTTTACAGAAAAGTTGCCTAGCTGGGAAACCAAAGTAAGTCCATTTGCTATACTTTCAGAATGAATTGCTAACAGTGGTGCTGCAGATCTCTGTATGTTAGGAATCAAACAACAGCAATTGAGTAAGGTAAAAAATGTCATAGATAGAAAGTATTGAACAAAATACATGTCAGAAATCACAATATTAACGAAATATGTATGGTTCACCGCACAGGACACACATCGTATAGTGCAATAGCTACTTGACATTGTGGTTGGTTTGATTTAGTTCACACCTTAAGAGTCATTTTGATTGTTTGAGCTGGTGTCTTTACTCACTTGATTTTGATTCACTTCAGGTTGATGCATGATGTGATATGTAAATTTTAAACCATACCTCTGTTTAATGAGTGTCTTTTCACTTTAGAAACTGAGTATTACCTAAAAGCCTTTGTTAGCACATTTTGTATGTGGGTTACCTAATCCTTGCAAGACCTGCTTTTATGTGATATATCATTACTTACTGATAATTTGATTGACAACACACTCACAAAATATTCTAATAACTACACACATTTAGTTATGTCAGCATCATAAGTGTGTACCTTTATATCCTGGCACAGTTATAAGTATATGCTTAGTTTTCAATACAAAAGTGAAAGAGAAGGTTATGATGTGAACCATGTATAAGTAGGTGGAGTGGGAAGAATTCAACTTTATGGCATGCCAGGCTTATGATGATTCGTATTTATTATCCATTCATTGTATTGAATTATTATCTGATTCTGTGTCACTTATTTATTAGGTTGGACAAGATGTCAAGAGAATCTACTGTCATGAATCAGATATTTGGTGGATTTTACAGAAGTCAAGGTTAGTTTATTTCTGAACAGTTTGATTTCAAGCTGTATACGCTGCTTTTCCCATACCATAATAGACATAACGTATAATGTATGGAATGGTAACAATGCAGATGCTAAAAGTATGGGAAAAGGACACTGGCATTAGTCAGTGAAAAGATTCATGTAACCACCTAGACTTAAATTACAAGCCAAATTTGATACCTTGCTGTTAAGCGCGCTAAGAGCTTTTGAATTAGAAAACCAGGATTTTTAGGGTTCTGTTTTATGTAAGATTCCATACAGTCCAACCATTAAATATTGTAAATTGTAAAAGACTACAGTACTTCACTGTCCTTATATATGATTTTCAGGTTTGGGTAAAACCTCTGCTGTCATATATGTGTCATGTTGTACAAATTAAGAATTTAAAAAATGAAAATAGTCTTGTCTCACACTGCTCAGGATATCAGGGCCTGCATACAGACATTTTTCTATACATCCTCTCTCAAGTCAAGTCAAATTCCATGCTATTCTGTACTAATAACACTGGTCTTCTCTTGGGAGACATCCATGTTCTCATTTTTATATTGTACTTGTTTTGTTCAAATGTTTGAGTAGTAGTTCTAGGTGTGCACTACTGTGATGAGTATTATAGTGAATGTATGTATTTTCATCCTTTCTTTCAATAGTTATATGTCTTGCTTGCAAGCATAAGTCAAACACATATGATCCCATGCTCGAGATGAATCTTGATATCAAGGTATGTTATTTGTGTGTGTTTAATTGTTAAAGAAGCAATAATATGAAAAACATTGTTCTTATGTCACAATGATCAACTCTGCAAGACCTTGTTAGTGGAATCCTTATTATCACAAGAAATTAAGGATTGGTATCAGGCAGCATTGTTATTGTATGCAAGCTACAAAATTTATTAAACAATGCTCAGGTCTTCTTAGGAGCTTTATTGACAACAAGAAACTATTTAAGCAAGAGACTAGCATCCATGTATAATTCTCTCAAGAAAATTGTGCAAGATCAATGCACTCGAAATAGTATTACCATTATGGTAATCATTTTTAATTTATTTCTATGCATCATTATTGTTTACAACTGAAAACAATTATCAATTTTTACTATTGAAAACAAAGATTTTTAATTTCATAGTCATCATTTTTAACAACATGATTGTTGTCATTTTCGTCTTAGTGCTTATTACTATGGTTATTGTGATTGCTCCTAACACTCAATTTAGCTTCGTTTTAATGCATCCTCTTTTGGCACTTGACAGGAATCCAATTCAATCGAAAATGCTTTGCGAAGATCTGTAAGACCAGAACGTCTTGACGGTGAAAATAAATATCAGTGCGACAGGTTAGTTGTTAAATGCTTGATTAAAGTATCTGCAGGGGATTTAATTATATTGCATTGAATCAGTAATGTAACTGAATGATGACTGTCTCTGAAATGGTAAGGAAATTATATATGTATATACTGTTTGATGTTGGCTGTGACTGCAGAGTGGTGGCAGTGAGAAAATTTTGGTACCCCAGTGCATGGAAACCATTTTATAAGAAAGCCCTCACTATGGGTGTAAAACAGTTTATTTCATCAATCCACGGAAATGCATATTTAGAGCATTTGTTTCTGTACCCCAGCTACCCTGTTTTGTTCTCTGTTCTACTCTGTTTTCTACACTAGCTGGCAGTTTCTTATGTTTTCCTTTTCCTTCTTAACTCTCTCATTACATAATCACCCCTTACGTATTGATCTATTCCTCCCAATTTTGTTATTGCTAGGTGTCGAGGAAAAAGACCGGCGATAAAAAGAAGCACTATCCATAAATCACCAAATGTTTTTACAGTGCAGTTTAAGAGGTTTGTAACTTTGTTTGTTTCATTACACTATTAAGGCTTAAACACTCTTAAACACCTGTTGTTTTTTTATAGTAGCCATCAGTATGACTACTAACTATATCATGGTCCAACCCTGAAGACCTTCTAGTATCTGGCTTCTTTTTGAGTGTCTTGTTCATGTCTTACTGAATTGAGTAACGGCCTCTGGTTGGCTGTGAAACATGAATGGTTTCATTGTCTAACACCAAGGTCTTAAAAAATCACAAAACAGAAGTGCTTGGGCAAGTAGTCAATTCACAGATAGCAAGTAGCGGCATTCGAGAAACAATCTTGATCTCTCTTCAGTAGGATGCCACCTCACACATACAAGCGACTGTATCAGGATTTTGGAGGCTTAAACTTGGTGTAAAGGATCATCTGTAAAGGATTTAAACAAAAAATGACCTTGCAAAGGGTTTATAAAATCATGATTTAGAGAGAAGGAGGGGTGGCCTATTGGCTTTAGGGTCAGTTAAATTTTAGACGATGCTTGGGCTTGGAATGGTTTACATTTTAAGATCTTATTTCAGAAATGTGTTCTTCAAGCTCAAAGCTGTTGTCTTGGAATAACTACATTTGATTGATTGATTGTTGAACTTTAATATTGTGTATGTTTGATACATTTGGTTTACAGATTTTGTTATACCCCTATAGAATACATTTTTTCTTTGCTGAATACAAGGCAGGGTTGCCACATCAAGGTATTTAGTTACATTGAAAGGAGTAGAAATGTAGAGATTGAAAATTAAAGATTTCCAAGAAGAGTCGGAAAACTTAATTTGAACTTTGTTCATTAATTTTAATACGGATTATTCTTTTATACATGAGCTTCAAGTTTAATGGAAGTTTTAATAAAATGGTTGTGAAATTTCAATTCCATGCAAATATTTGTGCCATAAAGTCTCTGCATAAGTTATGGATATGTTTCCTCAATACTCCCCTTCGGCAAAAGAAAAGGTTGGCGACGCTGTGCAAGGAGGTGCAATCCACTTAATTTACCCGTTACAGTTTAGACTTCTTTGTCAGAATTGAGTGAATGAGAAAATAAACGTAAAGAGCAAATAAAAGACAATTTGAAGGATATCAAGTTATGTATTTGTACCTCCCGTAAGGTTACGTTTCAAGTTTCCTACAACGTGTAAAATTCCCAATTTGATAAAGAGTAAACGTGGCACGTGAGCTTGTAATGGTTGCATCAGTTTTATTGGGACGGTTTGATAGTACCGAAATCCAATGATTGAAATGGTGCAAGATTGAAAGCGTCTACAAATAGCTGACGTTCAAAGACTGACATTGGACTTGTCAGAAGAGCCCAGACTCGACATAGTAAAGAATGCGAAGAAACAATGTTTCATCATTTTTCGGTCAATTTCATTGGACATTATACAAGGTTTTATTTTTGAAAGATATCTTGTTTCCTCTGCAGTTCTTTTAAACGGATTCATTACTCTTTTCCACTCTCAAGCCGATATGAGTATTGTGGCGTTTTTCTGTCCAAAATCGAAACAAACCTTAACCGCTTTTCGTCTATGTATGCAAACGTTTGCCCCTGGTCTCTCAAGCGAAATATAGATCGCGGTGTGCGGCAAACATTTAAGTCTCGTTTTCATTGAAGAAGTTCATTCGAAATAGGAAATTACACTTCTGAAGTAGAGCTTGAGTTCGCTAAGAATAGGGATCACAAAAGCAACAACTTGCAGATGAAACGGCACAATTGACGTATGAACCCCATGTATATAGATTTAAAAGGGATTTTATTGTCTCTAGATTTGACTTCAACCGTATTATTGGAGGCAAAGTTACAAAATATGTAGCTTATTCAGAGGAACTAAATTTGAGGCCATTTATGAGTACCACAGAGGTATGTTTTAGCATTGCTTACTATTCCTTGAGAATTGATAGCGTAATTGTATCTATATTCGTAAATTATTTGTTGTAGTTGTTATTTTACTTTGATCCGTTCGTGGCTTAATGAAAAGGGGGTGTGTGTGTGTTACTGTGTTAGTTGGTCTGTGTGGCTCACTTATATTTTGTATTATAAGATATTCTTTGCAACGTGAATCTCCAACAAACGCACAAATTACCCAACTCGCGTTCATATTTGCACCGATTAGAATTTGTTGAATCTAATTATTTGAGTTATAACTTGGTGCGCAACAATCAAAGGACTGCAAAAATCATCTCCACCCAGGTACGCTAAAATTGCAGGAACATGATTTATAGGAGCAAATTTAGGGAGTGAATCAAGAAGGTAGCATATAGTATATAGTAAATAGTCTGTTTTCGCTCATCTAGCGTATTTCAGAATGAGCAGTGCGATACAATTAGGAGGAAAGTGACAGGGTATTTTAGATTGGTATTATATTGGTTACTGTTGAAAACCTTTGTTGTGTACTTAGTTTACGTTCTCTTTCTTTGAAAACTTTGGGATTATCTTGTACAGGGTCCACAAGATGCAGTTTTAAAAGTGGGTATAGGGCAGCATGTAAGCCAACAAATGTTAATATGTCGACACTAGTGGTTGTATCTAGTTTCTCTAAACTAAGTATTTCACCCCTCTTTAACCACATGTAAGTGTGCACCTACGTTGTAGAGCTTTATGATTTTTTAGGGCCATTGATATGTAAAGGGGAGCCATAGGTCGGTGTATAAAGATGCGCATGAAATTTCGTCCAAGAATGAGTACCAGTGCTCACCATTTTCTGATTACGCTTTGTACCCCTTCGTACCGCGGAGGGAGTAGATTTCCTTTTCCCACACATGGCGTAGTTCAGCGACGTATTAATGCAAAATGTGATGTTTCAGGTGCTCCTTTTCTGAATTTCTTCCGAAGGGTCAACCGGTCCTTTATGGGTTGTATGCAGTCCTGGTCCACTCAGGCTTCTCCTGTAACTCAGGACATTATTACTGCTATGTCAAAGCTCCTAGTGGTGCATGGTATGAAATGAACGACAGCCGAGTAAGTATGACAGCTGGGTTTTCTGTATTATTATCTTTGTCTTGTTTTTATTTATTTTCTGCTGCGCAGATATTTTGAAGGGATGTCCTGAAGTTTTAAGTACGGAGTGAAAATGTTTGAGAAGTTGATTAATGGTGCTGAGCCTGCAAATGCGTTGAGCAGTGGAGTCATAAGTTAATTGTCTGGTACACATTGGTCACAGCAATGCCTTAGAGTGAAAGTGGAACACTGTCGCAAATGACACGCGTACGAGTTACACGTTTTCTGTCACTTGTGTTATTGCAAAAACTCGTTATAAACAGATTATCTTTGCAGACAAATCACAGACTTCCTTGGTTTCGTAAATGCAGCTTCAAAAGCAACAAGATGAAACCTTTCCATGTAACTTAAATGAATTCGCTTGATAGTTATTGCTGACTATATGTATCCATCACTTAACGCATTAGTATGTATCTCTTAGGGTGAATCTACACGTTAAATTGGGCTTCTGCATGACTAACGGCCACGTACGGTTGTATACAGAAGATAATTCTGTTTTATCAAGGCCTGTATTATGTGAATATATTTCTTAATTCTACCATTGTTGATTGCTGAGTTGCATCTACTTTAGTGGGCAAACTTGCCTTGTAGTTATGCCCATAATGACAGATGCAAGAATAAAGATGTCTATAAATAGCTGAGGTCTGAATATGATTCTTGAAGACCTCAGAAGAGCCCAGACATGACACAGAGAAAAGTAAGAGTTCATGGGGCCTTGGTAATATCCTGAACGATTAACCATACTCCCTACTATTAGTGTGATGACCACAACTGGATGTTATCGTTAATAAGAGTTACGCAATCTAAAGGTTTTTGGGGTTAAAGTTGCGGAATGGCATCTCCTTGCTAAGGACAGGAAACTTAACAGTACCTTTGGATCTTACCATTCAGGTTTCACAAGTGAGTTTGAAGACCGTTCTTAACACAGAAGCGTACCTTCTGTTTTATATACGGAAACAAAGCCGGAATAAAAAGGTATTGTTTGCATTTTGTTCTGTTTTGCTTCAGATTGCACGATGTAGATACAGTGCCCTTGCACCTGTGTAACGGAGCATGTTAGTAGCATTCATTGATATTGCCTTGTAAAGAAAAACGAGAATGCCAAGAGTGCCTTATTCTATGTAGAATGCAAACGTGTACAACAATAAGAATAGCCAGTCAATTGTAAGAGTTACTCTACGCATTGTAAAGTAAGATCGTAAAGATTATGTTAAAAAAAATCAAATTGTTCGACCGCAGTCGAGGGCGGCCCGAAGGCTCCCTTTTCGTGTCGCTTCTGCCTTCAGTCCCGTTTTAACGCCCTGTTGATTAAGTAAATACAGTGGAATTTATTTTCTTAGTTTAACTGAGCACTGCAAGGAAAGAAGGGAACGCATGGTACATGTAAGGGCTTCTCCTTACACAGTGACATACACTTGTCCAGAGATACAGTGACTCCAAAG
>JAAAKL020014039.1:0-12158 GCA_010016065.2 Carybdea cf. marsupialis auct. non (Linnaeus, 1758) | reverse complement strand
TTTTGTTTTATGGGCTTCTTGTATGTTCTTAATAAACTCTTATGTTTTTAAATGTTTTTGTTTAAAGAAAGAGCTTACCATATAAGGGGAAGATGTGAAGAACGTTAAATCATGAATAGAGGTAGGGAGACAGAAACGTACTCTGCAGCAACTGACTACAGAGAGTGGATGTCCATTAGAAGGACGCTTTACTCTTACAATGACATTCAAGGTAGGTCGCGAAGCTCGAGACTTAAACTCAGGAAACGGCTGAGATGTAAGCAAAATTATATGACGGCTCAAGGCCGAAACAGTAGCAACACACCATACGAACAGTTTGCCAAAGTTAGAATCAACCCAAAAGAAGAAATCAAAGAGCAGAAGGTACTGCAAAATGGCAATTGCACAGACTAGCCAGGAATAGTAAATGGAGCCCTGATAGTCAAGAGAAAAAAAATGGGGGCTAGGTACTATGGTTTCTTTGTTACAATGGTTGCCAGAGGCATGGCTCTGCGGGCTATAGAGGAGCAATTCTGCTACTGTTGTTTGTACCACATCTGTTGGAGCTATTGACTCCCAAACCATGGCGCAGGGCTGTATTACTTTATGCTTCCACCTGCGATCTCAATTAGTTTGTGTTTACATAGAAGGGAAATTAAACTTACCTTAGGTTCAGTTTCGGCATCCAAGTTGTGAAGAATTATCTTGCAAAGGTTCTGCAATCTCTACAGGAAAGATACGTTTAATCGAATAAACCTCCATGGTATATAGCTCTTAAATCCAGAAAGTCCACATCAGTGGTTACTTTCTAAGTCTTATGATAATTTTCCTTTATCAAAGATAATATCTTGCATAATCAGAGTTACCTATTTTGTTTTCCGTAATCAAAATAGAAATGGGCCCAGCTTAAAACTTCTTGCATGGTAGTTAGGCTTGGCTATGCAATGTTACTTTTCTGTGGGTTTTTTCATCTGATCTTAGAACACATCACACCATATAATCCACTATGACTGTCAAGAGATAAATGGGTTGTATAGACAGAAGAGAAAACTAAAACATTTGAAGTTTCAAAAAAGTAGAGTTTGTACGAGGTCAAACAATATAGTCTGGGTAAAAGATGAAGAAAGCTATTATCAAGGCTATGGTTGATATTAATACTGTTAGAAAATCATACACTAGGTACAAAAAACGTTTGCAGTAAAACTGAGGCTGTTTGCTCCACCCTAGCAAGTTCCCACTATGAAGTACGAGACTGTTGACTAAAACGTTAAGGTATAAATATGCAAGTCAGAGTTGTGAAGAAGCACGCAATCATCATTGAGCTCATCTTAACCCCTGACGAGCAACCATTTATGAATCAAACCCTACACTTAGATAAGGATAAAACGTATGAGACATAAACTGCTCCTCGTCTTACATGGTAACAGTTGTAACTGCAACACTTTTCATGCCGTCTGACAATCAATATACCTTACCTTACCTTACAATCCCGTTTTACGTTGGTTGTTCCACGGGTTGCCCCACAGGTTCGACGGATTTCCTCATTCATTCATACAGTACAATTAAATTCTAGTTTTAGTGCCATGACTCATTTCGGTAAAACACCGTTGCGAAAGTCATTCGCACGATACGGAACAAATTGTTGCAATAAATGAGTACAGGCTCCCTTACCATATCATCCTGATGATCCATATAATGATACATAAACAAGAATTTTCGCGTAACTTTGAATATCTGTAGTGCTATGGGGCAAAAAGCAAATATTGGCGGGTTAACAACAGTAACATTAATTCTCTTCTATTGATAGGGGAATAAAGCAGAGCAAATTTAGACAAGGAAGCAAAAATCACTTTTACGACGATTGTGCCGAATTCTAGTTTCCTCTAATCGCATATGTCTAACATATGTCTGAGTGGCATGAATAACAATCGGCATGACAAGTAATACGAAAGACATTGTAATCATCACATCAATTCTTAAAACCCAAATTAAATAGTAAACAGTCGTTTTCAGCTAATGGGAGGGCTTTTGTAATTGCCACAAAACGCTCAGTATCATGGTTTGACAGCAAAAAAACCCTTTGGTGTAAAACAAAATCGATCGTTACCGATTGTTTCTGCGACAAACGTTTTCTTTTCCAATTCCTACCACGAATATTGTCGCTTGGAAAACGTCTCATGAAAAGACTCGCAATTTTTCAATCGCGCGACCCTCTCCTTAATTTTTGTCATGAATTTTCATTGACCTTATCGTCTTCTTACATCTTGCGTGTTGCCAAAAACTACATCTTGTTTCATATTGTTATTAGGTAACACCGGTATTACCAAAAGGGGCTGCGGTTTCATCCAATATCTAAACTGTTCTCCCCCATCATTTGCAGACCGTTCTATATAATGCCTCTTCGGATCCTGTCGTAACTGTGCTACACGCACTTTCTTAAAATAAGGACACAAAAAGCTAGATATTTTGAAATGATATCAAAAAGAATGTCCCTCTTAATCATAATCCTTTCTCACTTAAATCGGGTGATTGCACTGTTTTTGATCAAATAAATAAAAAGGCGAAAACAAAAAAGCGACGAATGACTCCAAGAGAACTAGCTGTAGACAGGAATTCAAACCTTAGGTATAGGGAGCACCTGTGTGCCCATGATGCATCAAAGACAAGACATCAACAAAAGCAGAAAAACGTCTTCATCACCCTCAACATTAAAGTAAAATATCAATGAAAAAAAATCACGAAATGATTTTAAATAAAAACAAGTGGTATATATCATTTGGGAACACGTCAATCTGAAAGGATTCATCAGGAGTGACTATCGCTGGCATACCAGAAAATGAAGTCTTCTTGAAAATCAGATCAGCAACAATTTGTGCTGCATAGAACCAAAGATCTGATAAGAAGCAAATCAAATTTAGGCTCTAAAACGTATGATATTGCACTGCACGCGTTTTAAGCCTATGTTCATCTGGCTTTCTGCGAAAACTATCTATTTTAAGAGATGCATGAAATACCTGAGACAGCTTTAGCAACTTCAATCTTTCCACCAATGGTTTCATCAAATTCTTTTCTATGGAAGAAATAGCAGAGAAAGTGGAAGTTACATAAAACCAATTAACATATAATTCAGGTATTCTATTCTAACTTGACAATAAAATCTCCATTTATTATCATTTCAAATTTTCTCTTCTCAAGAACACTTTCCTAACACAAATGGTAACCCTGTCCAGTTACATTGTACCGATATTTCATCACAGGAAGAACAGATCAAACTGTCCAGGACTTACTGCTATACAGCAAGGTGCTGCGAATGAAGTTCTTTAACACCTTACGCTTGGTATACAACGGCAGCAGCTTCAGCGAAGTATTCATCAATTTCTAAACCAAGGGGCAGATTGGCAGCCACAGTGGAGTCAAGATAGGCAAAGTAGTCAATTGCTTTGAGTACTAAATAGTTAATGCTTATTCATAGTGCATCAGTGTCACCTTGTACCATAAGATTGGACTATAAGAAGTTGCTGCAATGCCTTACCTCCTTGCAAGCATGAGCTAACCTACCACTGGCTGCCTCCCTGCATATGCAATATTGCAGCTGCATCGTCAACAAGCAGCACCTATTTCAGTAAAATGGTGCAATTGTTCAGTAAAATATTGAGCCAATTCTCCATATGCTGTTGGAAAATTTGACAAGACCCATGTGAAGATTACTACACAGCATTGTTATACAGCTAATCGGAAATAAATAAGAAGGGTTGAGAAGCATAGGTTTTAGATTTTCACTGATATCACTGGAGAAAATAAATCATTATGGAAATGATTCAGAAAAATGAATATGAAATAACTGTATCTACTGACTCCTATAAAGACTCCTCACCTTGTTTGCGTCTTCAGTCTTCTAATACAAAGGAACTTTCTAACAACAGCCTAAGAAAAATGAGACGCCATGAATGTGAAAAATGTAAAAATAGAATCTTTTGGTAAAGTTCCAGTATTTAAAGATAAATTATTGGTTGTCTGATTTTCTTCCTAAGGACAAACAACAAAAGCAGGGGGTAGTAAATAACCAGCAAAACCCATAATGAACCAATTTGATTTGTCTGTTGGAGTTATTTCTTTAACTTTTGATCTTTCAAATAATGCTTGCCACTTTCTACAACAATATTACTGTACTACAATGGCCTTTTTATGTCTTGAATGATATGTTACCCTATTAGTATGTACCAAATTTGGAAGTTTCTATTTCTATTAGGCATTTATGATAAAAGATTGGGGGAGGAAACTTTTCCATAAAATGCCTTATCTCAATACCTAAATCAAAACAAAGTAATCACTGGACCATTTCTTAAGGAAGGAGGGGTAAATTTTTAGAATTCCAGAGTTAGCTCAGCACTACTAGAGCAAATCACAAATGATCATTCTATATCTGGCATTCAAAATTTGTCATGGGATCCATCTGCTCAGTATTAATCTACTGTCATAATATGAGGATTCCACAGACACATCACATATTACATTCCAGCAACTACTGTATCTGCAATTACAATTCTCTATCTTTCTATAACAATGTTTAAACTTCCTATACAATTACAGTGACCTTATGGCCACAGTTGTCAGTACCATTTGACCGCAACAGGCAACTTATATAAGGATATACATACCCTAACACAGTGCCATAATTTTACAATTAAACCCCTCTTGTACTACTCCAATCACATGAACATCCCTTTTAAATCCAAAAATATCAACCATGGATCACATACACAATAAATGATATTGATATATATATATATATATATATAGACTCAAAAAATACACTTCAATTCAATTTCTATGAATTGAAGTGTATTTTTTGAGTCTGTTTTAATCTTTATACACCGACGGATATGTCGGTTGTTTGACTATTTATCAAAAGAATAAGAACGTTTGTAGTTTTACATAATCACTTTTGGTTTTTTATAAACTTAACAATAAACATTGCAGCATGATAGATTTTCACTAGGTCACGATTTTACTGTAAACAGGCATGGAAGCATGTATAATTTTAGGCAAGGAATTTTTAAGGTGTAAATAGGAATGATTTTAATTTCTTTGATTTTATTGTTTTGATTTGTTTTTAGGTAGGGAAGTTTTCGAAGGAATCGTATTGTAAGTAGGCATATAAGCTTGTATGATTTGAATAAGCAAACATTTTTTAACTTGTAAATAAATATTCAGCTTGGAACAACTGTCCGCTGCCAGATGAAGGAATGTAATTTCCGAAAGCTCGCGAGAGCAAAGCCAAACTGTGTTGTTTTTATAGTTGTTTTTAGTTTATGGCTTTTATATCTGTTTTAAGTGACCTATATATATATATATATATATATGTATATTTGCATGTTAACTTCTATGTTAATTTATGTTTTAGATACAAAAGCAAAAGTTGCTAATCGTAAGTGCGCGGTCATCTTATAAAGCCTAATGAGAGTAGAATGCACTGAGGTCAAGGAGGTCGACATTTTTTATAGGCACAAGGGAATGAAAACTTTACAAACGCATTTGGAACTTTGTATCGAAGGGGTATAAGGCAGTATCCTTTGAGCCAATATAACATGTAACAAGTAGAATGAAACTCAACAAATTTCTTCCATTGTAAATGCCCAGACACTGAATAGTGTTGCTGACGTATGAATGAGGAGTGGGTGGCAACAATCCGTAACTGTGGAATCCATATTCATTTATAAATAGACTTTAAAGTATTACAAGCCGGCAAAAGAATAACAAATGTTAATAAATTTTGGAAAAATGATCATTATACACAAAGCTTACCATCGTACAGGATTATCATGTGTGTGATTTTCAGATGCTTTACGAGAGAGACGAGTGCATTGTTGACTGTCTTGAGACTTTGATGGATTGTCACAGTATGGTCACATGTGCTATAATCATCTGCTTGGTAAAGCCGGTCGCAATCAAATAGACCAATCTTAAATGATGTTGTGTTAAGCACATCAGCTACAATCTCTGATTTTACAGGAGATTCCACTATTTCTATAATTGCTGATACATCTTTAGTTGTGAAAGTGTTAACTAAAATTGAGAAAATAAAATAGAGAAATGTGTTTGTAAAATAATATTAATCTTTATAGAAGAGAACTTTACCTTATATTAATAGCATGAAGATAAATTGTACAAGGCGAATAATTGAAAAATCTCGTGCATACTAAATTCTCTTTTCCTTTTACCTGGTCGTGGTGAGTACGCTTTGCAGGCGTCTTCAAGGAAACCATAAGGCGAGGAGAGTTTTCCTTTCCATTAATAGCCTATTTCTTAGGTTCATTATTGTCATGCTCTCAAGAGAATTTCTGAAGCTTATAGAATGGGTATATGACAGACATATGCATTTACAAGGATTCAATTGATTATTACGTTAATAAGAGTGTAATTCTACTGCCTTAGTTGATTTTATGTTGGAGGTTTTTTATCTCGTGTTTGATCCTGTTCTGGAAACTAAACTTAGTTCATACTTCATCATGCCATGACCTTGATGTAGATTTCCAGATAGCTATATTTTTTATTGCTCAAGTAGTTTATTTCTTAGGTTATATGTCATAGTCAAGAGATCACCTACAATGTAATAAATCAAGTGCACAATAAAGAAATGAAGTAGTGTCACAAATATATATTCATGTTTATATAAATTCTTATTCTTTGTCTTCTTTATATTTGTATGGGTTTCTTATGTAAGGGTATTTCAAAGAGAACAAACCAATATCAGCTTTGTGCTCCAGATACATACCTACGTAGTCAAAGGAAGATGTTTTGACGCATCGGATCGGTAAAAAGGGGACCGAAAGAATGAAATATAAAAACATTCTTAATATAATATATAACATTTAAAACATCAATTTATATATAAACTTATAATAAAATTGAGGGATGAACTCTCAATAGATTATTTAAGATAATACTCAAATTGCTCTTTTTATCATAACCCACTTTTTAAAAATGGGAGCTGGACAAATGATGGGAGGGAAAATATTCTCTAATAATTGTTTGCCAACAATCGTTCCCCAACATGTGTTCGTCGACATTTGGTAGTTGATAATTACCCTGCAGGAGTAACTGTTCTACTGCTGAAATTACGCTATTGCGAATACGTATCGGCAAACAACTGTTAGTTTAAATTTGTTGGTGATGAATAATTCGCGAGCAACAGTTTGTGAACAATTTTCCTTTGTGAAAAATTCTCGACGAACCATTAGTGGTGAACAATAGTTGGGAAACAATGTCCTAAAATCCTTAGGCATCTATTCAGCATTTTTCTAGGTTATACTAACATTACATACATTTTCCCCTATGTTGTGCCAATGAATTTATTGGCAAAAATATGTATTTGTAGAATTGAGATCTGACAAGAGTCATTTGTATTACGTAATACGAATCTGGTTCTGAATAGGTTAGCAACCCCTAAAATATCTGTTGTAGACTGCAAAGTTATCAATGGCCCCAAGACTGGGAACTACTAGCCTAGTGTCTGGAGGTGTTTCTGTAACCTATCAGTCTGTCTAAAGAAACCTATACAGCTATTTACCGAGTTGATATGCAGATTTGGATGTAGATGCTCTTTGAATGGTGAGCGTTGTGTTCGGAAGCAATTCCTTATTATCCTTAATTTGTTTCAATGTAAAATTTATAGTTGCATCAGTGAGAGGCGAATCTGCAGCTGAAAATATACCTAAAAGAAAACAGGCACATAGTTCAAGTATGTGTCATGTTAGATAAAGATATTTATAGTAACATCAATCAAACACAAAAGTCATCATCAGTTTAATCTTCGGTTATATACGAATTCATGAATTTTCATTCTGTGCTAGAGGTATTTAGCAAACCCAGCACTTGTATTCTTAAATTGTTTGAGTCTATAAAGGGTTACCTAAGTTTCTTTCATAGTTTCTTTCTTCCTAAACCATAATCAATCAAAGTTAAGCATTTGCCTGCCACCGTTACCAAAAGGAACAATAGTGCTTAGCAAGGATTCTCGTCTTTCTTCTGGGCAATAGTGGTTGAATCTTTATTGGTTTACATTATGCATCAACCAAGGAGTAGCTTCCAACAAATCTTTGTGCTATTATTTATATAAAATATTTTAGTTTTTTTTATTGTATGTGAATCCCCTTTTCAAAGGGAGACCAAAGATCAAGGTATGAACCCCTCAATTCCCCCTCAAATATTTTCTTTATACCAATACACTGCAGAAGTTAGATGCTTTCATAATATGGACTTCTTTGTAATAAAATGATATTTGTATCGACCTGCTATTCACTTAACGCCAATTACAAAACCACTGTTTCCACAAGGTTTTCTCCATTTCAAGACCTGGTCAGTTCTACATTGGACCACTTTGTAGTCGCTAATTGCTATTTTCAACAAATCATGTCAAGACAAACGTCAGCAAACAAGTTGAAAATATACAATCGGTGTACAATAATTGTACCCCAGAGGAATTCGAAACATGTATTGTAATTTGGATATTACTCTACGAGCTTCCCATGCATAAGCAAACCAACTCAATTGTGCCTTCAAAATAATAGAATTGCTATACCAAAGTTGTCTAAAATATAGTCTTTAGCCTAATCCATATTGGGTTCTTGTAGTTGTTAGCCCAAGCTGTAGATAGAAAAAGTATTGTTGACAGTTTCAATATGACGATACTGTTAGGACTTTTCACAAAACTTTATGTTGTCATTTAGGTACAATACATATTATATCGAGAACAGAGAATTGGAAAAGCACTAGATACCACAGCGATGAGGTTTTCACTTCTCTCTCGTATCTCTTCAAACTTGATACTTTCAAATCCTCTCTCCCCGATAACACCTTGTAACTTTTTAGAAATAATCGGGAGAAAAGGGTAGATATTGATGGTACTATGATATTCTCATGATCATCAATCTGTCTTGTTCCCGATCCAAATTCAGACTTCTTTTAATGTATGTTATAATTTACCATAGGTTATCAGGCTCTTATAATATGACGATAACAAGTGGCTTGTGATAATTTATGCATTCATGTTAAATCTAATTTACTAGCATTACTGGCGTGCAGACTTAAACCATTCGATGTCTGTCTGTAGTAATATGTTGGAGCTAATGATTCGATGTTTTTATTCATGGACATAGGCATTTGTGTAAGGGGGTACCCCAAAAGCAGATAAAAGGGGAAATTGGAGCGTACGTACTTTAAGAATGACTCTCAGAGATTCCCTTTGAAAGCACGTGAGTTTAAGAAGGCAACAAAAACCAAAAAGCCTAACAACCCTTAAGAAATGAATTCACTTGAATATGAGGCCTCATTACGACGCCATGATTCTCCTCATGGGGCACAGGGTGTATCGAATATGCGCAAGAAATTTTGGTTTTAACAATTCATTTTAATATGTCTCAGATACGTCATGACGACATCAAAGGAGGGTAACAGCTTAAATCGAGAGCTACCACAAAAGACAGGAGAAAATGATATCCTATTTATTAAAATGTGATTGCATAAGTATGGTACCATATTAATGGGTTCGTCTTCTAAATGTCTATACTATGCTGATCAGAGGTAGACAGGAATTGTACAGTTCACTGGTCATCATTTAAACTGATGATTCTGCTACTACCAAGCAGGACAAGTTCATTAGTTTAAAGTAAATTCAAAAAACCAGCTCCTGGCCCTTTAAGGATGGATATCGTAACCAACCTTATAAAAAGCCAGCTTTTCAGACGTTATCAATTCGTGTGTCCATCTAGCTCGTAAAAAGTTACAAAGTATAGGGGAAAACAACTTTCAATGAAAGTCTTGAAGAATTGAGAAGGAAAGAAACGATTAATTGTTTTCAGTTCAACAGTTCCTTTCCTACCTATTGTTACATGTGAAGGAGGTTTCCATTGCGCGCTTGTGGAAGTGAGATATGCTATTAAGCCTAGTATGTAGAAACGTCGCACCAAAGCCATCGGTAGTGAAAAGAAGGCTAAAATGCTGCTCATGTGCTTGGATACCGATTGGTCTTGTTGCAACCATTCCATTTCTTCCTACGAAGTAAAGAAACTAAGACAATTAGTATCACTAGCTTTTGTGGCAATCCCGTAGCTGACGTACATACAGTACATGTTATTCCCTCGTAACTCAAGAGGCCTGAACACTAATCTCCACTAGGAGGAAAATGTCTAGGCGTTCTACATTTTCCGCTGCTCCACATGCGCAGTAATAGTCATTAAGTAATATCTAGCAATGTCGCCTCGACATTTTGCGAGCAGAGAATAGTAAAAGCCAGTTCCACTTTTTGCTGTTCGCAAAATTTCGCTTCAACGCCCTATCAATAGAAATGCATAATCTCTGCCTAGTAAAGATGACGGTCAAAGCTTATTAATTGCTGAAAACTAGGCAAATGTTTAAAGCCTGGAAAATTACAGCATATCATAATGTTCATGTTAACAAAAAAGAGTTCCAAAAGCTAGCCCAAATGAAAAGTTGCATTTAAAATACTCTGAAAGTAAAGGATTTTGTATCAATAGCGCGAGTAGGAGTTTATGCTGAGTAACAAGCATGCAAGTTGAATCATCAAAGAAGTTGCCAACATAATTTGAAGTAAGAAAAACCATTTCTTTCTTCGTCTCTCTCACATTGTGACAGTAATATTCTATTTGCATGAACTCAGCCAAGTGTGCCAGCTCGACCTAATGCTTTCAAGTTAGTCGAGCTGTGACTCGAGGAATATTTTGTTAAGTTCTAGATACACGAATATCTTACAAATTAAAGTTAGTTGTAAGGGTCTACTGAACATTCGACTGACCTTCGGTCATTTTGTTTATGCCCCTGTTGAAAATTCGAGCATTGTGTCGCTGATCCTAGTAGAGATTGAAATACAATTCCGCAGCGGAGAATGTCAGGGAACAAAATGTAGCCCGCCGCAATAATTTGCGCGTAGTTGAGATTGGCCTTTACATGGAAGAATTCATGCACCCCACGAGCATGAAAACTAAACGCTGGGGGTTGGGGGTATGGGACTCGATCTCTGTTTTTGTTTAATGCGCCAATTCATAGTCGAACGATCCTTGGATGTAACGCGATAGAAACTTGTAAAACAATTGGAAGGAACTTACAAATGTTCTCGATAATTTGTATCGTCTATTTAACACTATATAAAGAGGGCGACTGCTGGTTGCCATTCCGTCTGTATTCGGCTAGCATTAAGTATGCCGCTCTTTGGTAGTTCTCTGTTTCCTTTTGACAACTGTTTACAAGATATCAAATTAATTAAATTTCTTTATTAAAATTCGAATGACAATTTACATAATGTAATGTGAAAAACTCGAGTTTGTCAACTGAATGTATTTACAATGAGAGATCAAAATTCAAATACAAATACAGATAGAGAAAAGACACTATTCAAGATATTGACAATGGAAACAAAACAAATTAAAATGGGTAAAAAATTCGTTTAAAACGCTAATAAAAATGTGAATGAAAACGTCTCTAAATACTGTGGTAAAATAAATGAGCTTCACTTATTTTTCTTGCTAGTAAATGGAGTCCCATTTATGTACAGCATAATTTATGGTATTAAACTATGTTGGAATCTATTTGTTCTACATCTATAAGTTGCAAGCTTTTTCGTTCTGCGAAGATCATATCCTTGGGTGGTAAGCTCAGGTAAAAGGCCTGCTATTTTGTCATCAGATGCCACAGCATTCAAATAGAAAGATTTTCTAATTTCCCCTTTCCGGTAATGAAGGTAGCTTAATGTCTGCTAAGGCTTCCCTATAAGACAAATTTGGAAGTATCATTCGAGCTGCTCGGCACAGAATGCTTTCAAGTTGATCTTGGAGCTTTGAGGTTAAAGACGTGTGCCATACGGGACAAGCGTATTCCAGGACTGGTTGTATGTAGTAAATGAAGACTGTATTAATGTCATTTGTACTAGCACCACTGCGTTTAAACTACCTTAATACATAGCAAGCGTTGGCTATCCAAACATGATCGACATGGGTATTCCACATTAGATTGGGTGATGTATAGACCGCTAGCAGTTTTGCTTCCCTGACCACTTCTAGGGGCTGATTGTTTATTTCAATAGGATGTAAGCGTAGTACTTGTTTGGCACAAGAGACAATAAACTCTTCTGTTTTATTTGCGTTTAATTTCATTTTATTTCCGGT
>JAAAKL020014038.1:0-12159 GCA_010016065.2 Carybdea cf. marsupialis auct. non (Linnaeus, 1758) | reverse complement strand
ATGCCATTCTTGGAATGGAATGGGTGACATGATTTAAAATGTAGGTATGGTGGGTATAGGATGTTTTCAAAAGGTTGCGACTGTTGTTGTCCCACTAACGTACTTACTTACTGAAACATCTAAAAATTCTATGACAACGGCACAATCTGCAAATTTAATAATAGTGTGTGTAGAATTTCGGTGGCTTAAAAAGTCGAAAAGCCTAGCCTCTCCGTGTCCCCAAATCATGAAAATATTGTCAATATAATGCCATTATACCAAGGGCTTAAAATCAGAACAGTTTAGGGCCATTTCTTCAAACGCGATCATTATTAAATGGTACAAGGTGGAGCAAAATTGGTCCTAATAGCCGTCCCCTTTATCTACCTATACGTCTTCGACTCCTGCTCAAAATAATTGCGTTGAACGACCAGTTTTGCAAGCATAAATTGTGCATCGATGGATATAGATTGATCACACCTTTGGCTAAGCACCCTACGTTGGGCATGCAGTCCTTCGGCATGTGGTAAGCCCTACTGCTTCAATAGGGCTAAACAGATCATCCTCTGGGAACGGTGGCAAATCTTTAAGTTTATACAGAAAGTTCGTTGAATCCTTAATGTCTGATATCACGTTCCGTGACGACGGTTGCAGTTGAGCATCTAGAAATGCGGAAATATTTTCCCTGGTGTATTCACAGTTAGATATAACGGGTCCGTATAGTACATGGCGCAGACGCTTGTCAATTTTTAATAATAAGTAAAATATACCTAAATTGGGGATGTTAACGGTAGGTTAATCCAGTGTTTTATGTTCTGAAGTTAAAATTTTATTATGGTATTGGCTATCAACTTTGAGATACCTGACAGTGGGTCTTCTTTAAGTTCCACATAGCTATCACTATTAAATTGATGCTGGTTTGCTTCATGAAGATAATCCTATTCGTCCCAAATCACTACGGCCGATCTTTTATCTGCTCCTCTGATGACCATCGATGTGTCAGACCTAAGCTTCCTAACGGATTCCAGGTCCACCTTCGAGATCAGGGTGCTCTTAAATCCCTGATGCAAGAGACACAAAATCATCCTGCAGGTGGCTGTATAATTATACATTCCTAAGCGGTGGTAAAAAGGAAAATTGAAATACCGCAGTTACCTCAGGCTTCACGCCCTATCCAGTGACGCTCATCAGACCGCGAAAGAAAGGCTCTATCTAGTTGTATTGAGCACTATAGCAACGGTATCAATACTCATTGGTGTATATATACACATATATACATTTATATGTTTCATAGTCAACAAAAGTAATCATCACCTGAAATCCAGAGATATTTTCGTCGGTTTCGTGTCCTGTGTAGAAACCAAGTCCCCAGTCTTCCACGCGTGAAACGACTGGCTTGGATTCACATGTACATTGGCACGATCTGTACCTGAAGAAAACATCGCGGAGTTGTGGAAATCGTAGTCATCGATCTGAACAGCTACTTGGAAAAGAAAATAAGAGCTGTAACAGTAACATGTACAAGGAAGGACTTTAAAAGAGCCTTTTTCAAGGAAATCTCAGTATGAGAAATACTTGTGAGCTACAGTGAGTATACTGATGACAAAAACTTGTCATTACAACGAAGAATAGACAACAATAAAACATATATTTTCATCTGGAAGCGGTCATCTATAGCTAATCCAAACCTATAAAAAATTTATCGACGGATCGTCTATACCACCATCGGCAGTACAAATACAATAACTCTCTCAAAATTTGTCTATTCTATTTCTATTCGAAAGTGTAGGAATTCATAAGGAAGCAAATCTGAACAGTAATGCAGTTGGAAGCATCTTGGCTCAATGGCAGTGTAGTGTAACACGGGGAAACAACACAAAGGGGGTCAACATATAACTATATAGTGTGGTAGCATGTAGGTCCGTAGCACTGAAACCTGCGCAATATGACGAGACGATTAAAAGCTGTTCGAAAGGAGACAAAAGGTTTAGACGGATAAAACGCGATTGAAGGAGAAAATAGCTAGGTAGGACTGGATAGCGGCGACACTGCGGGTAGAAAAAAATTGGTTACCGTTAGTGTACAACTACTGATATTAGTAAACATCATTTCAACTCTACATAGTACGTACCGATCAACACATCGCCCAAATCCCCTAAAACATCCTTAAAAAGATATCGTACTGGGTCTCCTTTCGCCCGTACTTGAGCTGCAAACATGACGGTTTATTCCTTATCAGAGATTTCCCTAGCCTAAAAATTAATTATGTCGGACGGGCACTTGCAAGAAGATGCGTTGCGAGGTCAGCATCTGGTTGCGGTGACCTTACAAAATGACCGAGTCCTCATAGAATGCATGTCAAGAAAACAAACAGATGTCTGTATGAATATGCGTATGAGATAATGTATTGCTGCAGGAGTAGCATACTATCGTTCCTGACGACGTATTTCTGAAAATATGGTTCTAGGTCAACAGATACTAACCTTTGTCTTCCGCTAGAACAACACTTACTTTTTCAGCTCTTGTTACATGAGTTTGAATCGAACGCTGTTGATACAGATTTGTAAAAATTGGATGCCTAAACCGTATGTATCATTATGACATTGTGACAGAAGATGCCAAGCAAACTATGCACTTTTCTACCATCTGTCTCAAATTGCAATTTGATGCGTACGTTTAAGTAGGCTTCTGACGTGAAATGGGAACCAGAGGCTTGAAATGGATGTATTAGTTGCAAGAGGCTAATCAATGGCTTGGTTGGTCGAATGGGGCTAAGTAATGCTGTAGTAATGACTGTTAAAAACACACTAATGCTACTGTTTCAACTCAAGCTATAAGAAACAAAAGGCTCTAGCAAATGACGGTAAAAAGTGCACCCTTCTAAAAGTGTTTCAGTAATGTCCAATTTTCAATGTCACGCTATTGTTTGAATGGTCTTATCCTTTATCCCAATTTTACATAATATCTCCGATCATATGCTAAATTCTGAAACCAACCTTATGCAATTTGAATCACGAGCTTAAATACAACAACGGTCCTTGAAAAACTCACTGTTTACTCTATGGTCTGCAGATTGAACGTCGGCATGCCCCTACTAGGGGATAATTTCTTAGAATCAAACAATTTCTGTCACTTTTGATTACTAGGAATGAGGATGACTTATCAACCCAAGTGTAAAAAGAACCTCGAGGGATCTCTTGAAAAACTCCAGTCGCTCAATGCAATACCTATGCATACCAGTTACTAGTATTCCAAGCAAGTATGGTATCGAAGCTCTATCATCCCACAGAACACAAATAGGTGGTCATATGTACTAGCGCAACAAAAACCCACTGAATTCAAGTTCTCGTTTACAACACTTCGATTGGATGGCTATACTGATCCATCGACTATTTGCTGACTTCTGAGAATTTTTCCAACTTTTCTCACTTACCCTCATATGCATACAAATAAAGGAAATATTAGTAGTTCCCCTAAAATATTTACGACTGTGTTTGTAAGATAACGTCTTACCTTGTTGGTGACCTTGGTCCTCAGATGGCTTCCCTGCGTCTAGGTGTGCTAGCTGCTGCCTTGACCGCTTCGACAGTAAGGGCTGTCTACTTCTGACCGCTGCCGATTCGTTCCCTTTAGCTGTTGTTGCAATAGTGTGAGTCATCCCATGTTTTACTGCTGCCTGGTTCTCGCCCTTGGCAAGAGAGCTTGAATTTCTTGATGTATTATTTAAGTTCATTTGGTTACAGTCGGCAGCAATATGTCTGTCGCTACTGGAATCGATGTTACCATAATCTACTGTCTTTCGCCCATCCGAGTTCGGATACAGGCGATTATCGACAGATTTGGGGGGCTTAGAGTTTCGTATAACATTCTCCTTTTGGTCAATATCTGATGCTAGGCTGTTTGAAAAGTCTTTTTCCAGTTCCACTCTGGAAAATATATCGCATAACAGAGCTAAGAAGTTGCTTTTCAGAAAAGGATTACAGTGATAAAAGTCTTCTGTTCGTAGAGAAAACACCGACGTAGTTACGTGTTGTGCACAAAGTTCTCGAAAAAGCTCGATATTATGAATCGATTCATCACTCGTTGGATGGGTTGACAGTTTAATACCTACAGAAAAAAATGAAAAGTAGTTCTTCAGGATGCTAAAAGATGGCTCAAGCTGTTGATTTTTTGTTTATGATCTTAAAAATCTTGAGAAAATTTCCATATGTAATACCAAAACAAAGACGCACCTTTCTATATACAATGCAATGGTATAAAAAAAGATTGTTTGTGCGTCATAAGGGATGCTGCGCCAAAGGGCAATCAAATGTGTCCCCAGTAATGGCTATAAATCTTATTTCTACGAAGATCGTACATTTACCAACAATAACATTATTGTGATCTCTGTAGCTTGTAATGGGCTTTGGATAGATTGGTTGGCAAGATAGCAATTTCCCCTCGATAAATTTACATGACTGAGGAAGGTTCGTATCCAATTGCATACAATTGGATACCAATGTCCACTACCGGAGGGCTGGGCGGTAATGTGGCACATAGGTAAAATTCCGGTCAGTTGGTACAGCAACATAATGACGTGGTCCCCGGTCCGAACCAGGGAGTGAAATGTTTATATTTTTTCGATTATGTTTCATCGTTTATTATCAATAGACGAGGACTATATCTATTTTAACGGTCCTGTTAAATCACCTATATATACTTTCATAGATTTAGGATCGCTCGCAAGTATATTTGTAATAGGCAAAATCAGTCAAAGCTTAACCTGAGATCGTCAGGGAAGCAATGATCAGTGAACAAAACTCATAGTCTCAAAAAACGAACACACCTTTTTCTATCTCAATTACTTTATCACAATATTAAGATCACGAGGAATGCACGAGGCAGGTGCAACAATTGAATAATTCATAGTCACCAAATAAAATAAATGGCAAAGACAAATAACTCCAGTTGAGATTGATTTTATAAGAGTGCAATTTCCATTTAGCATAATTCCCTGGACAATTTCCCTTTTATTCTTCCCTCTTTAAGACTGACATACTTCGCGGTTGCCTTTAAATAGTCTTGTTTGTTGAGGAGACTGAAGACAATGAACTTACTTGGTATAGATTTGCACGACACCCATGCAATGAGGACTACCTTTAACAATATGCACCCTCTAAAATAAGTCTAATGCAACAAGTCTCAGCGAAAGTGAAGTGATGATGATGACTATAGATTGGCTGTGTCTAAATAACTGGACGTAGTATGATGCTATTCTCCTTAATACAATTCTTGAAGTCAATTCCCTATGGATTAATACAGTATAACCACTGCCATCTGTAATATCGATGCTATCAAAATACCAAACAGTGCTCAAATGAACTGGTTAGCACTGTAAGTCCATAAAATGTGCATTAATGAATGCGACACACAGAAACCTGATTTCCATATGATAGGTCCGAATGTTACTAATACATTCCTCTATCCTGATTATACTTTATGACCTTTTTCGCTGACAGTCAATGCAACTAATGTCTCTGATTAGGGGTATGTTTTGTTGTTTTTTATCCTTCGCTCAATACAAGGCAGGATTGCTACTTCAATGTATAGAGTTACTTTGAAAGAAGTAGAAATAAAAAGTAAAAGGAAAATAGATGTTATTACAGACAAAAAATTAAAGATTTCCAAGAAGATGACTGTTGACATTAGATTTTAAAGTGTCAAGATCATAAGTAAGAGGAAGGCAGTCTGAAGGCAGTGAGTTCCAGATCCTGGCAGTCCTAGGGAAGAAACTGTTAGCATAGGAATTTCTGTTTGTTTTAGGAAAAGAAACAGAAAAATCATGCAGAGATTCAGCATACCGAGAGGACCTTGACGTAATAAGGGGAAGAGGAAACAATTTAGCCAACTCAGAAGAACACTTACCAAAGCAGTAACAGTAGAAAAGACTTAAAGATGCAGCATCTCGACGGTGAGACAGAAGTTGAAGTGTGTGGGCCAGTTCAGAGCCAAACGCAAGAGAAATTCGTTTTTGGAGCCAGTCAAACGTGCTGAGATAACACTTTGGTGCACTAGGCCAAAGATGACAACACTACTCCATACAAGGCCTGATCATTAATTTAAAGAGACAGAATACAACGTCAGGTGACAGAAAGATCATAGATCGCATAAGAGCCCCAACTTTCCTCTGCTGTCCTCATGAGAAATAATTGGAAATAACACAATTACATGGAAATAAATCCTTCAACAACATTTGCAGATCAGCCTTTCGGCAAATAAAGCCCATTCTATTCACGTCAAGTTAAAGGTTAGGAGGGCAGTATGCCGACACCAATACTCACAATATTGGCATGCCGAGAATGTGCCCCCTTCTTAAGGATCTTACAACATATAACAATATTTAGATTTAGATAATAGCACAGAAAATGTAGCAATAATATAGTTACGCTCACACAAAGCTCTAAAAAGGTTTTCAGTACAGTTCTAGAATTCAAGTGCGTTCAGACTGAGCAAAGTTTTTCATAATCGTTTAAACCAAAACGTTTGAGGAGTAGGCTTCAAGACCGTTTAAAGACAGAGAACTGGTTTTGCATAAGTTAAATCTTGGACATTGAGGTCTTCAGTTAAATACCTTCCCCAAAAATTCAGGAACACACTGAAAAGTGCCTTTTACGTCATTGAACATGGGAGGCAAATAAATTTCATAGCTTTCCCCGTAAAGCGAGAAATTAAACTTCGGCAATTCACTTTCTATACATTTCATTCAAACAGGAAATTAAGCTTACAAAGCCTTGATACATTTCAATTTGAATAATGGCATCAAGCAGTGAACATGGCACGACCTGGACATATTCAGAGGTCATTACATTACCAGATATTTGGGTAATGGACATGTACATGGACAACTTCAAGGGGTAAAACGGAATAAGAAGATCTTTAGCTAAGAAATACATGTAAAAAAAAGTTGCCTTGACTCTAACATAACTCATTCTGAGCCTACACACCCATAAATTGAAGTCTGAAATTTGGGCTTGGCCCACCCTACTGAACTGAACTCAATATTGATTACTAAACGCCCAAGTGTTAGAGCAACTCTTTTATCTTCCGCGATGCTTTTTCTGAAGTTTGTGCTATTCTTTTCTATGACCGGTAAAAGGATTTCACAAAGAAAACAGAACATATCTTTGGACAAACGAAAATTGTGCAACCGATCCTTTCCAGTCCAAAGACGAGTTGAAATATAAGCCCACCAGCCATCCTGCCGGGCAACAGTACAAAAACGTCTATCAATAGATGTGCTCAGTGATGAAATCAATGTTGACAACAACGAGGTAAACATCACACACCTCCTCGATCAGTTTTGGCTGACAGAATATGAATACCGTAGAAATTGTACCCTAAATAGTCCTCTTTCGCTTGTGTTTTAAACGCCGATGTAATAGTTTCTTTCTGAAACGGTAATTTTGGTGAAGTAGGAAAATGAGGACATTTTGTCTGGAACTTTCGTCCGCCATCTTGTCTTCGGCAATAGCATAAAAAGTATTCTTAGTCTGAGCCGTTCTCAAACCCCTTCTGCTTTAAAACCTTTTTGAGCGACACAGTTTTGAGAACTGATTTTGGTGTGAACGCAGCTTCTGTTCCTCAGTAGAACTCTACCTAGAGCTGGACCTAATCAAGTATATACCTACATATCACTTGCAAGCATGCTCAAACTCAAGTTCACCAAACTTTAATTAGCATGGTGAAGTAGGTATCCCTTTCCCTCAAAATCACCAAAATAGCCCTTATTCTCAATACACGTTCTATGTATAGATTAAAGAGATACTATAGAAAAGTGGAAGTATCACCATTGGAATTCAAGCCCGTGACCCAGGCATTCGCAGCGTCCTCCTCTACTAACTGAGCTATGGTGACCCAGTGATAACTTGGAGATGAATTGTGGACGGGAAGCAGGAAGGCTAGCCTGGGAAGAAAGAATTAAAGGCAGACACCCATTGCCAATCTTGAGAGTGTTAACACTTTAAGGTCCCCTGAAAAATAGGATACGGATTGAGCAATCTTCACAAAGGGTATCAACCGCAGTTGTCAATGTAGAATGATGCCCATTTGAAAGAAATCTCATACATTTAAAGTTATAACCAGTAACAAAGCAAAATACGCACCAGGCGCTTCAAAGGGATGCGAGATATACGAGTTTAGAGTGTTTCACAAGTTTAATATCACGTGACCTTGAATTCGGTCGGCCAATCTCAAATGGCTAGCATTCCGCCCAAACATACATCGATATAGTGCTCCACACACGGAATAGATCTAGCTTTATAAAGATGTATATAGTGCCCTCTCGTTTGAGGAAATTCTACGGTGAAGTCTCCAAATCTAAACAAACTTAGAATATTTAACGATGAGGCGTTCACCAGACCAGAAAGTTACTGCATATGGCGTTCGAGGGTTTTCCTGATCAGATTTACGTAAGAAACTTCGTTTTAAGGCAATTTTAAGTGTGAAATGCTACGTTTTGTATTCAATGACTGTTCAGTGACTGTTTTCAAGATGTACGGAATTGTTCCTAAAATTGTAGGAATTCCCGCCAGTGTGTATGTGTGCTACGGGGGGAGGGGGCCAATCTTTTAGGGCGGAATACAAAGGTAGAGGCTCAGTTTCAAAAAATATTCTACTACTATCACTATTTCGTACTGTAAACACCGTGATTGTTGTAAAGAAACCATGTATGCAACATCTGATTCAAGAAAGTGTATAAACGTGACCCAAAGCTCACAGGAATCAACATAAAAAGTTGAGGAGCACTTTTAGCTGATCACAATGGTTGTCGGTTAGTGATCGTGTAAGGAGGAAGAGGAAGAGTGGGCACACTAAGGAGAAAAAAGAGAGACAAAATACTTACTACGTTGTGTCTGCGTTGGAAATGGCACGGACTATGGAAAGCATGAGGTGTTTAAATTTTACTATGAAACTATCTTAGTATAATAATCTGAGAACTTGGTTTGTTCACTCCTACAACTCTTGCTGTGTCCTAGTTTATTCGAATTCGCCTTACCTCCTCCAACTTGCCCAATATCTAATTGGTTAACGCCCTAATATCTTTCAGTTAGCGGGCAAAACCTTAGGATAGTATAGGGTACGTATAGGGTACTATACTATATAGGGTACTATACACGTAACAGCAAATACAAAGTGCGTAGCGGCGTCCACGCACATTTAGCGCATGAAGGACCTTGCTATCTTTATCATTTTGATATGTAAATCAAATAAAAACTGGAAGATGTCCAGTAACATCCAAACAATGACTATGACCAGAAAAGCGCAAAGATACACTTACAGTCAACAGTTATACTTTCCGGGCAATAGAACAAAATCAGGCTTAGCAATGACTTTCCATCACGTAAATCGGAATGAAGCTCTTCAATCATAGGAAATAGTCTCGATGATCGATCTTGAGGCTGATCTTTCTTGAAACGAAATCTCTGCCTGCCGGTGGAGGACGCCTCGCCGATCCTTTTCTGATAGTACGTAATATCATTAGCTATGTTCACTTTATTCATCCATAGAATAAGGGCATCCTCTAAATCAAATGGCAATTCTTTCGTTGCATTAAAAGATGAAAATCTCCTACAATAAAATTTTGCATGAGATTAGGAAAATGCCCACATGAAATACATTAAAGTTGAATAGAAGAAACTTACACTAATATTGAAAGTGATTTTTTCAACCCCCTGTCGCTAACAAATCATGAGTTTCCCCTGCTGCCCATTTTCACTCCCAATTTTTCTTGAAACTTGTACTTCCTATCGCTTGGCCACGAACTGGCCATGTAGTTTCTAAATCTCACAATGCTGGTGGTACATTGATGGCTAACTAAAACAAAATATGCTATTCTTCAACGAAGTTGTATGGTAGACGTAATACAATACTTTAAAGACGAATCAGAATAAATGACAGGTTCCAATAAACGAAGTTATTAATATCTCGAACCACAATTTGTGTCATACGTGGCAAACAAGTACGAATATTTACGCAGCAAACACTGGTAGCAGAATGCAGAAAAATAAATCAATACTACGTGTATTGTCGCTACCATTCTAACTATCATTATGATTATCATCGTCATGATAATCATCACCATTAGCCGGTTTTAACCTCATTTTGAGTATAATAGGCAGTATAGATGCAAGTTGTTTCCGATAGAGTCATTCAGAGCTACTCTTATATCTAGTACTACTTGCCTCAATATTCTCCTTCACGCTGGTCCTTCACCCATAGCAAATGCCTTCTTCCCAGTTGCCACAGCCAACACAGCCTCTTTTCCATGTAACTATCTTCGCTCATACATTTGGCCTGGCAATTGGAGTCTGTACTTTTAAACATTAACCAAACTATAAGTTCTTACATCTTTAACAAGAAACAATACCGACCTACCTTACGGCAGTAACTATTTGTTGTACTGTTACTTGGGTAGCAGAGTAGGCCATAAGGAGACTTTCCATTAAAGCGATATGGGCATTCTAGAGAGCAATAAAATTTGGAAACGGGTTTCATGAAACGTGATACAATTAATGGCAAAAATATAAAAACGTGACATTTTAACTGCTTTCCAGATAGGTGTAAGGCTGGCAGGGTTCAATAACCATACACCAGACACAGATACTGTTTGCTTCTTGTACTCTTACATAAAGATACAAATCTATTACTATAGCAAACTGCTTGATGTTAATCTATAGGTGAATTGGTTCTCTCTAAAGGATCAAGTGATAACTTCGCATCAAACAAGATATCTTGGAATCTTACTCTCAAAAGAAGAAAACGTTGGCACACAATCAAAGACAAGGCAACTGTGTACTTTTTCACTAGCTACTACCATGTCTATGGTTAAGATGAGTCATACTTCTATCCTTGGTCAAATGTTAAACATTCACATAGCATTGCTGGCATTCACTTCACAGACCCCATGACGATGGAAAGCTGAGCAAGTTTTTATACATCTATCCTAATTACTATGACCTCCTGGCCATAATTAAAGTCTAGACCTATTAAATAATCACATAATATCTGACCCCTGCTGACTACTAGTTAAGCTTTCTTTACATCTTCTAAAGGTCTTCCTCACAATTAAACCATTGCATCCTCTCTTCATCACATCCTCTTGCATCCTCTTGTTATAACAATACCACAATTTTGTTATGGAGTTTGGCATTCTATTTACTATTTGTTTTAACTGTACACAAAGTGATTAGTATCACTAAGGTGAGGAATATATCTTCATTTGTACATACTAATTGGTTCAGGAATCCCCACTATGGTAACATCTTTGCTAAACTTTAAAAATAAGAAATAATCTTTACAGGCCATCAATAGAACCATGAAGGAAGAACAGACCTCAAAAGACCTTGAACCAAAAGTCCATAATTAAAATGTCAATAATGAAGACTATTGATTGAATAAAGTCATAGAGACTTCCTGAGGTAGCAAGTGGGTACTAAATTTTTATTCTAAGACGTCCTGTGTAGCACCTAAGTCTAATGCATCACCTCTCCCCTTGTTCTTTTAGTCTAAAAATGTAAAAATGTAAAACAAATACACAACTTGCAATGAACATAAAGTAGATGCTAACAAACAAGGTTCACTTTCAGATTGCCATGAGGCACTATGTCTGATCAGCACTTTGCTTTTCCTATCTTGTGCCTAGGCCTTTAATCACCTACATCCAAAACAGATGGTGTGGGATTAGTGATCTGATGGCTTAATAAATCAATACTTAACTACTGAGTGCAATATCAAAATCTAAATTGGTGGGTCAATTATCTGGGGGTATACCTCCAAACCTTCTTAATTGCATCTTGTTGGAACTTACTAATGATGCTAACTGTCTTTACAGACCACATTCATTATTGAATATAAAACTAAACTTCTACACCAATACCTCACAGGGTAAGTCACATACGCCATGTATATACATATCAGATTCCAAGATAAATACTTTTCTTAAATCTTTCTGTTGTTGTTACCTTTCTGAGTTGCTGCTTGCAAAATTGAAATGCCTACTTCATTTCTTTATTCTGTTTCCCCTTTCCATAACATAGTAGTTAGTTGGCCTTAACTTTTCCAGGACTATGCATTCTGTTCTGTTGCATTCAAAACATAATCCGAATAGAAGCATTTTCTTGATTTTAAGATATAAAATTCAAA
>JAAAKL020014037.1:0-12160 GCA_010016065.2 Carybdea cf. marsupialis auct. non (Linnaeus, 1758) | reverse complement strand
GATTTTGTACTCTGAGGAGCGTCAGACGAAAGAAGCTTTTAAGTACAAAATTAATTCGCTATTTTGTGCAGTTTTATTTTTCTGTACTATCAACAAACCTTTAAAATACACTTAAGACAATGATTTATTCAAGTTGCAAGAAATTGGTTGGAAATCATTTCTTGTTAACAATCGGATTATCTAACGAAGTTGGCACTTTTTTCTTTTATTGATGTTAAAATACAAACCAAACCAGGCAACAAAATCGTTCCTGTTGAAATGTTGATACAAAAATTTGCACTGAGATTTTTCTTTCCTTGTAGATTGGCTAAACGTCAGTTAACTCATTGATGTCTTGTTTTGGAACATAGAAAAAGCGTGAAGTTAAAAGTTTTATTCGATTTTATAGGGATAATTTTGGCTTCTTTCATGTATTTAACTTAGAGGTACTTTAAATAAGTCGATTACGTGACATCATAAAGATTTTTTAATTTCATGGTTTGTGTTTTGAATATTCCTGTGCATTTTAATGAATAGAAATGAAATCTGTATAATAATAATAATAATAATAATAATAATAATAATAATAATGATAATAAATATTTGTTTAAACTCAATGCCATTTATTTGTTTATTCTCATTTAAATTTCTCGCTGCTGTCGCCCGGCAAGCTCATTGGGGACAGCGAGATTTCTAGGAGGATTTACAATGAAATAACAACAATAATAATAATAATAATAATAATAATATTTTATTTGATTATATGTATTCAGGTTGAATATTTCTTGTCTTTTAGAACACGAAACAGCTGTTGATAAAAGACCGTTGAAAAAAAAACAACTCTTGTCTTCAAGCCTATGACTGGGCTGTCATTTTCAATCCAAATTGTTCAGAACTCTTACAAAATACTAGCAGATTTTAAGGACCTTGCGTAGACCATTAACCTTGAAGGCTTTCTCCTCAACGCAGAGTAGGGAAAACGAGGATAGTTGAAGCTAGTTATTTGATACTGTGTAACAATGACATGTGCCAAGGAACTAAATAAATTTTATAAACAGAGATAAACTTGAAAGTTCAGAAAGAATATATAAATGAAGTAAAGCAGTAAAGATTCGGGACAATTTTGTAACAAGTTCAAACAACATTATAGCAAAATTGCACTTTCTAAAGAGGAAAGATGCTCATTCTCGAATCGATGCTTTAATGGCTTCATTGATCAACGGGTGTTCTTCAAGGCAATAGGCTAGTTCTATGATTGTTCTTTTCAACACGAGTACCTACAAAAATGGGATACAACACTTAGACGATAAAGGGTGTGTATATCAATATTCTTTAGTTCTGATTTAAAAGAGAAAAGAATGCAATTTATGGCATGGCGATGATGCAAGTTTGAGGGAATACCACATCCTAATAATCTGCTGATGTTGGGCGTAGCAGTCCTATTCTAAACCCAAATGATTTATGAACCATTTGATGAGAAACCATGTGGAATTTTTATACGTCGGACAAAGAATAAACGGTGTCAAAATACAATCAGTCAACGGAGAGGAAATTCTGTACTCTTCAGTAGGCTATAAGGTGTTAGATTATGTTGACGGTTTGAAGTTTATGCATTACTGACATTGACATGTAATTTTTCAAATTTGAAGAGTTATTAGAGAAAAGTGAAAATGTCAACACCGCGACGTCATTTGTACAGAAACAGGCTGAACTCCAATCATGGAATATTTTTTGCATGGATATACTATGTCACCGGGGTATCTTATTCAGAATGGTCTATTCAGAGAGAGAAGACAATCAAGGTATCGCAGCAGAGAGTTCTTATAACGCAATAAAATCACTCTGAAGAGTTCAAATCCAAATGAAAGATTAGTATGGAGAAATATGATCAATTTAGAAACATGAAATCTGGGCTTGCTGCTCTACTAACTGAGCCATGGTAATCCAGTGATAACATAGTTAACGTTTCTCTAGTCACTAAATTACCTCTCAATAATTCACCGGTGGCTATGGACATCACTCTTTACAGTTAGGAAGCCTGCTCCTCTGCTCAACATGACTTGATTATGAAAGGACTGCCATGCGCACCATTCATTTCTACAAAATACACGACAAACCACAATGTGATATTTGTAATTATATACTATATAATTATAACTTTTCCAGTACGAAACATTGACGTCCCAAAATAGTAGAATTAAGACGTCATAGTTTGCTTGAATTAAGGGATGCTATTACTATGACCAGAGATTGGCTGCTGCTAAACATAGGGTATTCATAGCAGTTTATGAAGCATTTAGAGGTGCAAATCAAAATTGAGGTGAGAGCAATCGAGATTTCAAGCCGTAGACTGAAACTTGGAAGCTCAAACCTAATAATTTTTATGTCCCTGCCCCCACCCCCAAGGAAAGCCCACCTTTCATTATGCCACCCCTCTTACGGATACCCAACTACGCGGTACAGATCCGTTTAATAACTTTGAACAAAGAAAGAAAGAGATATTGATTTTTGTAACGTGATAAATATTAGTATTTCTTAACTTAGTCTTTCTTAACTTAGTATTTTTTAACTTAGTCTTTCTTCACTTAGTGTTCCTTAACTTAGTCTTTCTTCACTTAGTGTTTCTTAACTTAGTCTTTCTTCACTTAGTATTTCTTACATGTATGTACTACATTATATTTCGCATTTTAATTAATATATCATACTGCAAGTGCTTGTGCCTAATAGTAACATTTCCAATAGGCCTGAGGAAGTCAGAAATAGAAGAACCATTGCCTGAAATATAGTCTCCCTTTTGGTGTCTTGCTCTTTACTGAAAGAAAGAAAGGACCTTTATTTATCACAAAGATATTTCATTTATCTTAGGAATCGGTACCTAAGACATGCGTCGCTTACACACTTAACGTATCTCATAATAAAATAAAGTTATCCTGGACTGTGGAGAAAGACACATTTAGGATATCGTAAGTTTAGAATATAGTTACAGAACTAGAGTCACTGAAAAGCAGGAGTTGACACCTCACGTTTTGTGCTTCAAGACACAAGTCTGGAATGGCTAATAGTGGAAATCTATTGATGATTTCGATCTGATAATAACAGCTAATAATACGCCTTTCCTTTCCTGATTTAGCTTAGCATCGTTAACCACAATATGGTTTGCTACAGTCAATTTAAAATGAGAATAAAGTCAGTCTTACTAACACTCCAAACATAATATCTTCATAAAATACTACTTGTCTGAAACGTTTTAAAATTATAGTCACCACTGTTGTTGTTCTGATAACCAGTTAGTTCCGATTAAGCAATTACGGATAAGAATCCCCCGCCTCCCCCCATAAAGCTTTTTTTGTGTAAACATACGCCTAGGGGTGTTTATCTTTCACCTATGGTATTTATTTTACTCAGTTTGTTAGTCAGTCAGTCAATTATTTAGTCGATTAGTTAACTGGGGTTTCTTTGTTTTGGTTATCTACAACTTTGGACTTTGAAATATGCATGTTTCCCTAACCCCCATTCCAAAATATTGTTAAATTTGAAAACGAGCATTTCGGGCACTTGCATATCACACGTCCCTGCTGCTAAGCGGAGAGGTCTAGAAAAGAAATAATACCAGGGATGGGCACCCCTTTCATGTGGCAAGTGTCTTGCGTAATTTGTTCCATTTTCACCGAAGTTTTAACTTATATTAGTCCAGGATTGTAGTTAACTAGAACCTTTTTAGCTATTTAGGTAACTAGGGGCTTTTTATTGATTATTTAGTCAACTAGGGATTTTTCTTTTAGTTATTTAGTCAGTTAGGGATTCTTATTTTAGTTATCTAGTTAACTAGGGGGTTTTTTATTAGCTTTTCAATCAAATAGGGTTTTTGTATTAGTTATTTAGTCAACTAGGGGTTTTCTTTTAGTTATTTAGTCAGTTAGGGATTCTTATTTTAGTTATCTAGTTAACTAGAGGCTTTTTGGTTTAGTTATTTAGTTAATTAGTTTTATCTTCAGCTATTTATTTAGCTAGATATTTAGATAGTTTGTCAGCTAGTTGGTTGGTAAGTTAGTTACCGTCGTTGGCTGTTTATTCATTTTGTCAGTTATGACGTTGTTTATTTAGACAGATAGCTAGTTATATAGTTATTTAGATTAGTTAGTTTGCTAGTTAGTTTACTTATTTTTTACTTTTTTATAGTTGGAATGTGTCTTATTGTTAAAATGTTGTTTTTGCTTACTTACTTTAGTTAGCTTCTCAGCCACACTCAGTGATTTAGATACTTCAGAAATCAGATAATTACTTACTTAGTTGGTAAATAAAGTTAGTTGTTTATATACATTATTTGTTACTTAGTTGTCAAGTTGTTCAATCATTTACTTGCTCTTTCCCGTTTAGCTATTTTTTAACTAGCCTCTTGTTTAGTTATTGAGTTAGCTAGTTTGTGTTTAGTTACTTATTTATTTAGTTAGTTTGTTCGTTGTTCCGTGTACCTGCAGGTTCTTTATTTTGTTAGTTGGTTTAGCTAGAAAAGGAATCACTAACGAAGCACCTGAAAATACTGATTTGCGTTTTTTATTCTGTTTTTATTTTATTAAATACTTTTAAAGCAGATATCTATGATTGTGAGGTTACCAAGAAGCTACATTTTAACGTTTGACAGAATAGTTTCCCCTGGAACACTTTATCAAATATTTCATAAGTGTTCATGTATGTTTTATATAAATTCAGCTTGTACTGGTTTGAAATTTAGTGGAGATGTTAATGCTTTACTCTCCCTTGTTTGACAAGGAATGTAATTTTCGTTTGTTCGCTCTAAGGCAGGTGTATAAAAGTATCAAGTCCTCCATACGTATTTAAATTCTTTCAAATAGAGAGCTTGGATGAAGTTAGGAACCCACTGTTAGATCTTCTACAGACAAGATCTTTCGCATGTAAGAAAACTAGAAAGCCTTATATTCTCCTGACGTTCTGTTCACTGTTCTTAAAATTTGTTCCTGTACACACGGATATGGGTTCAGGTCATTAACTGCAATACCTTTCTTAGGCTCTGTAAAGTATAAATGGCCTTCATGTTATAAAGAACCAAGAAGCATTTTCTTTTATTTTCTGCTCTTAAGCATGATCACATATGCGCATGCAATTAAGAAACAGATGGTTGTAGGCATCATCCTCTCTCTATTTCTCTCCTGGTCATAGTTGAATTGTATGCTGAACCAGCGTATTGTGGTACCATGTAGCAATCAAGATACTTCAAAAGGAGAAAGTGCATCTATGCTTTATCTCCAGTCTGTAAAATATTAGCAAAAATGTCATAAATACTTCAAAGACCTTTCATGTAGTAGCGGTATCATGAGTTTGCTTCTTTTAAAAGCTGAAGTTTTCACCAAATTTCCATGTTTACAAAAGAAACTTAACTTTGGTACACTTTTGAGTCAAGAGCCCAAAGTTATCGTAAGATGCCTCTAGGTGTATTTTGCATCCATCAAGTCAGCTCTTGGATTCGACCTCGACACGTTTAAGATAACGCATGGAAATTCTGTTTTCAAGATTCTATAGGGGGAATAGAGATTTGCTAGCTACAAATGTTACGATCCGAAAAGAACTCTCGCAGAAAAAGTTCATGTTGCCTTGAGCAGGAGGCACTTTGAAAAGCTGGCTGTGTTAGACCTTTCATAGATTATCTCGCAGAGCGGACCGTACTTGTAGAATACAGAAGAAAAAAACAATTTCCAGGAGATTTCTGTACTTAACTCATGAACTAGAGATTCAGTTCCCAAGTACTCCTTCTTACATCTGCATGATTACAAGTACGAATCGTTGATGTTAGGATATCATGTTTCATGATCGACATAATCCACCCAAGGAAGTCTTACATATTCTTGTGATAAGAAAGAGGCAATTCGGTTTGCTAATCCGAAGCAGCGAGTCTGTGATTGTACAACCAAGCATGCCTTGTCATTTGCTATTCCTTTACAAGATAGAGGATTATTCTGCGTGAAAAATGGCTTGTAATTACTCTCTGCATGAGAAAATTAACGAAAGTTCTAATATATATGCTCGTTTTGCATTTTGATAGCTTAAAGACTGCCATGACAGCGAGACTTGGTTTCAATCCTCTAATAGCCTAGAACGAACAGTTAGTTTCTATTCAAAGAGACAGTATAGGAGTCCTGTCAACCTGCTCCAATTGAGCCGAGGAGATATTTTAAGGAGAACTTAAGTTTAGCAAAGAATCAAGAAAGGATATGGCTTTACGATGATGGCTTTGTCATACTACATAAATTTGTATGACATTAACCAATAAAAGTTATAATATGAAATAATTTCAGAGGGATAAAGGCTGACTATTCTTTTTACTATGTTTGATACTAGCATGAGAAAGCCTCCCGTTGAAATGGATTGCTTCCAGAAAGATCAGAGCCCTTACAGCTCAGGAGCGCCTTACGATCAAAGACAAACTCTAGTGTCATGCTATTTGGAGCAGGCAATCGAGACCAGGTCGGAACCAAGATCAAGGTAAAGTCTAACATATTTCATTTATACGAGGTTTTCTTATCTACTATGAGAGGGTTTTGTTCTAAGTCATTCAGATCTTGTGTGTGTCTTATACTATAATTCACAGTGGGATGCAACCAGCTTTTAGATAGTGCTTACAGTGTTGCCATACATTTTCAAATGCTTAAATTGGATTACACCGGTCTTCCTCAGCTGAGATGCAAATGTATGATAGAAATCAGACAGAGATAGTATTTATTATTAAATACGCTCTGGTATGCTACCAGATTCCAACAAATAAAAATATTGTTGTTCGTTTAACATTACAGTGAATGGAAGTACGGCATCTCAAATGTCAACGTCTATATGCAGTCTTGTCAACAAGGAAATATCCCCCTTTTCGTTTTCTATAGAAGACTTAAACTGTATAACGGAGATATGGTAATACTGCCTTGCTTATTTAGCAAACCATTATAACACATTAGACAGTTCTGTGTTTGTTTAAAACTTTCGTGGAGGCCAGAAAAACAACCCAATGTCTCCTTGATTGAAAAGGGCGCCTCGTGCTTCCCGAGCGACACAGACTTTATCTTTATAACCCTGCCTGCGGTTGAGACTTGGTTTTCCATTCCGACTCACTTTAGTTTCTTTAATGTTATTCATTCGGTCTGCTGAGTGAAAGAAGCTGAGGTGATACATAGTTAGCACTAAGAGAAGCTTGTTAGCGTAGGCAAGAGTTGATTTCTTCACAAGAGACAGAATTTTGGTCAAGGAGACAAGCAGTCCTTTACCAGAGACATTCGTTGCTACTAGAGAACTGACTCAAACACAGTTCCATGTCAATGGAAAGGAGGGGTTGAATGTTCTGAAAATAACTACAGATTCATGATTGTAATAAATAATAGCACGATATATATTTTTGAGATGAAGACAGGAACTGTAATTAGTAAATAGAAGAAGCTTAACTTGTGTTCAAGATTATATTAAATTTGCTTTCGTAAAAGGTGACTAGCTAGATTAAATGTATTCACAACAGAGATCTAATGGATTATACTCAAAAAGACACGTTTTGTAAGAGAACTATTGTTGAGTTTAATTTCTAAATATGTATTACCGCTTTCCAATAAATCAACTTGCTTTAATACTGTCTAATCTATCTACAAATCCGCTTCCGTCGTTCTAAAAGGGGCACGTTTTATGCTTTATCAAGAAACACTTGTTGAGTTATATTCAAAGTTACATATTAACAAAAAATGCAAGAAAAGCATTAGATATTATCATATACCTTAATGATACCCCTTATGATCCTCTTCGAGTAACATTTCAACGTTGATTTTTAAGAAAACAGTAGAATCTGAAGATTCTACAGAAGGTAAAAGTTGCGAATGTCCTAAGACATGAAGCTCCAATGGAGCCAGAACTCCAATAAAGGGAAAGAGGGTGCTCACCAGTAAACAGAGAGAGTTCAGTATTCTGTACCCCATCTTTATTTTCTAAATTTAAATCCTCATGATGAATTTGTTGTAGAGGGAAAAACATTGCTTCATCTTTATTAGCAGTAAGTATGGAACGGTACGTTATGATAGAAAGAATACATAGAGAAATTCGATCTCGATTGGTAAACTGCTACTGGAAGAAAGAAAAAAAGTGTCTAATTATTACTGGTATTGAGATTTTATCATAAACGGACGAACAAGTAAACAAGTGTTCTTTTTGTGATGAAAACCTATTCTTATCATAATAGGAATCATAGATGACATGATGAAACTCCTGAATATTGTGTAACCCTTTCTATTGGCAGCAAATGCTAATTTTTGCACTAGAGTCACACTGCAGTAGATTTGACTTGTGAGACACGATTCTGTTTTTTTGAAGTTTGGAAGCCTTTGACATTTGTATCCCATTCCGGTACCTGGCATTTTTTAACAAAGAGAAAATAAAATCCATAAATATACCTTCTAGTTATTGTAGAATTATTTTAGACAGAGAGACGAAAACCTTTTAATGCTATCAAAAAGAAAATGCCGAGTTGTAGGTTCCAATGATAGCAAGTCGCATTGCTCCCACAAGTTTTTGTCTGGTTGTCTAAATTTTTATCTAAACAGAAACTTAACATATTGAGATAGATATAGAATGTTCTATAGTTCATGTATATATATATATGCAAATCAAAGGACTTGCAAAAGTTTACCTCAGTTACTCCGAGTTTCACGTCCCACGAGGATGCTCAAACTGGTCTACATATGTATGCACATCACATACAAACTATATTCTTCTTAAATGCAATATTCTTACAATGTTATGTTCCTAACCAAATTAAAATTTACGTATCATTTTCTTAAATGTTGTACTTAACATTCGTATCTACTGAAACAGGACAAACTGAAGTGGAATGACCCCCTGCCCCTTTTCTTGGATGATCTCAGCTTTACGGCAACTCTGTGGTAGATACCGTTAGGGAAGGTCTGCTAACAATCTTTTTAGTGCTTTTCTGAACCGTCGTTGTATGATCTAAAATACATTTGTCGTGTAACATTAGCTGCTACAATATAATTGACTTTTTACGTCGGTGATACAAGTCAAGGAAGACTTCAGTTTACTCTTTCGGCAATAGTGAAAACATAGTCATTAAACTTCCCTCGGTTTTGCTTGTTACAACTCTTTCTACGCTACATACTCGGTTAAAATCCAGTTGGACATGGTGTCACGATGAGTAATACAAAGTATCCTTATTACTAGTTAAGTTTCGTTCTGTTTGGTTCCCTGATCTCTTACATTACAGCTTGCCTCTTTCCCCTCACATACCCCATCTAGTATTCAAAACTGCACGAAACGCAGCAAGAAATATAGATCGTTGTATTTCTACAAGTTTGTAAACTGTGCCTGCAAAGGAAAAGAATGTGAAAGCTTAATACATAAACGAAAATCCAACGATTTGTTTTGAAACATATTACGGACGTTGAGCACAGACTTCAGTCGTCTAAAAAGAAAGACTTCAATTTTTGAGTTTTATGACAGTTTAATGAGTTTATGTACATTAATACAGACAATGATCAGAAATGGTAACTTTAAAAATATTGTTAATGCGATATTAATGTACCTTCAAAGCATTTTTCATTAAATCATCTAAAACCCCTCTGTCGTAAACAATCATCAACTAATATTTTGCATATCAGTTAGAGACGTCTCTGCAAGGGGTCGAATGAAAAAGGAATTATCTTTTATGTTTATATCTAATATCTTCAAATCTAACTACACGAAATAGCGAAAACATTTTAGCACTTAAAAGCTTTTTTCTTCTGACACTGCTCAGAGTACAAATCCATCAGAATGTTGATTGAAAAGGGAATCAATTAAGCATCTACGTACAAAATGAACACGCTATTTTGTGGAGTTTGACTATTTTGTACATGAACTTATCTTTAAATCTGTGAATTGCTTCCTTTCGTCTATTCTCAAAATCAAGCTTACACAACGTTCAGACTAAAGACTGCTGGCTTCATTGGTGAAATAGTGAACTTAGATTTGTGTTCATTCGCCTGCGTACATCATACACCGACTTAACTCTCATTAATATCAGGAGATACTGTGCAAGAAATGCAGACAAGTAGCGAGATTAATCAAGCAAAGATTTGCAATGCTGGATAGCACACTTGTAGAGAATAGAAAAGAAATGAAACAAAGATCAGAACTTTTGTACATTTCTCTTTGTACACGAAGCATATTCTCTGACCTCATCGTAAATGGTTCTTAACTTCGTATAAACATTTTTAAAAAGTAAGACTTACGGAACAGAGAATTCGGAGCACTCCTTCTGGAGTTAAGAAGTTTTCAGTTCTTAATTTCACTCAAATTTCCTTACAAAAACGAAGAAGAATGATTCCTGACTCTATAGATAAAAATGCTGCAGAAGTTCCGTCATTTATGCTTGCGTAGAACTCAAGAACAATCCACTGAGCAAGAAGTCTATGTGAATCCGAATATAATGTCATTTTAAACCCGGTACCTTTCCATGAAATGGTTTCAATAAATATTTTTACCCCTGTATACACACACAGTCTAGCATGAAATGTCTGGAAATGACATATCTCTGAATAATCAAAGATCTAGTTGCTTTTATTAAACCTGCGGAAAAAAAATACTTAATGCAAAGGGGAATAAAATCAAAACCAACCTATCAATTCTATTATAAGGCAGTAACTTCTTGCTTCTGCCAAGGGCATTCTAAATAGCTTCACAGAATTGTAGCAACGTGGTATTAGAGGCACGTAGTATTAGAGGTTTTCTACAAAGCGATTTGGACGCTAGTAAACACGTACGGGGAGTTGTTTTTAGTAGAAGAGTAAAAAAGTAGCATAAATTTTCATCATAGGAAAACAAACTCCGCTTTATTTTGAATCCAAAGATTGCACTGATTCCTTGTTTAAATTTGCTTGATGGTCTTAAATAAGATCGTAGTGGGACTTATCTGCCTCCCCCGTCTGCCATCGTCTCCGAATCTTTGTGTATTTGTCGAGCTCATTCATGTCCAATCATGGGTGTGTTCTTTCCACCTTATGTCTCTGCCTTCCTCTTCCTCTACTCCCTCTCTCTCTCCCTCTCTCTTTCTCTCTCTCTTTCTCTCTCTCTATTCCTTGTAATATTGTCTATGCAGCAGAGTTTGAGTTGCAATTATGCTCGTACTATTTCAACTTTTGTTTTCAAACGACTGTGATATAATCGTCGTGAAATACTATTACCTGTTGTGATCACCTGCAAAACATTTCGTCTGTTATGAGATCGGTCTAGCGGAGGCAAAGAAGCATTCTATAATATCTCGTCTCTGTCGCTAGAATTTCTTTTAAGCAGCAATAGTTTAAGTTATAACACACATACAAAAATGACAGATTTTGCATGGAAGATTATTAGGTCGATCTATGGAGGCATAAAGGTGTTCTTGTACCCTCCTTAGAGGATGCAGTGTTGCTGCAACAGCTGTGGTGTGACAAATCATTAACACACAGTCAGGCCCTAAGCATATATTTTATATTATGGATGTCATATGTGCTAGACATCCACTACCTGAATAAGTGCTTAAAGGGACAAATCGTAATCAGGGCGTGACCCTGAACAATGCTCAAAGGAAATATGTGCCATCCCAAGTTTATAAGTGCTCGCTGAATTTCTGGCATTTTTTCATAGTTGACAAGAACGTTTGTTTGAGCAAATGCATCTTCCACAGTACAACATTTTATCTTAGAAGGTTATGAGCCCTCAAAGTTCATTCAAATGACGTCTTACATTCAGGCTCCTTGAAGTAAGACATTCCCCCTTCTTTTCATCCTTTACAACTCCATGATTACTGATTATCCATTATTACATTATAATGATGTATTTTAATACAAATGCCACTCATGAAATAATCCTCAGTTAGTCATCGTTCTGCCATTTATTGTTATACAAAATTAACTGCCCTTTGAGGGAAAATAGACGTAGCGGATTTCTTTAACATTATTGTTTACCAGGGCCATGAATTTATTTTTCAAGTGTGGGATAAAGCAAGAGAATTTGACTTTTTTTGCCGTGATAAACAACAATGATGTCCAGAGGTTTAAAATACAAAACTTGAAGTTACAAGGTCATTCTTGAGTCTGAAGGGCGCAAATATGATACTCAATATCTATATAAAAGATTTATATATATATATATATATATATATATATAT
>JAAAKL020014036.1:0-12160 GCA_010016065.2 Carybdea cf. marsupialis auct. non (Linnaeus, 1758) | reverse complement strand
CTACTACTACTACTACTACTACTACTACTACTACTACTACTACTACTACTACTACTACTACTACTACTCCTACTACTCCTACTACTACTACTACTACTACTACTACTACTACTACTACTGCTACTGTTACTGCTACTACTACTACTACTACTACTACTACTGCTACTACTACTGCTACTACTACTACCACCCGTTATAAACTCGTTGAACTGTTACTCCTTGATTTTAGCGAACAGTAGGCCGTTCTCAATGACCGCATCGTCCTGAAACACAAATATGATCGATCTATCATCAACCTTGATACTATGAGTTAAGAGTCCTCTAATCCTCATGCAAATGGTCCTTTTTGAATAACTATGAATCTTTTAGGGATAAAAACAAAGTACTGCAGGTAACCGCAGAAGAATAGTACAACCTGTAATAACGATTTCGGTTGATCTGCGAAGATTAACCGGTTAATCGCTGTTCTGTTTAATAACGGAGCACCATGATAGCAATGTATTCTGAACTGAGCTGGGACAAAAATCTATTGACCATACATGTAATCTGTGATGTGCTGTTTGGTTGAGGATGATTTATGTTTACCAGATGGAAGGCACGAAGATAGTGTGATGGATTTGCGATGCATGGACTTAATCTTGGTTAAAAATCCTAAGGAAAAGGGTAAATAAGTCTAATCGAATCTCCCGTAGCTCGACTGAAATCTTCTTAACGAGTAAGCAAGGAGAGGTGACTTGGGATTATGCGCTCTAAATCTTCCGTTATGTTTTGATATATCTGTCAAAACGTGGGTGCTTGATAGAAATCTCTGATGCCAGCTTCCAGAGTTCTTCTTCAGTTATTAACCCTTTCAGCATGGGATTTAACCGCAGGTCTCCAAGGCAGGTTTCTCCCGCTTTTCGTCCACAAATAAGTACAGTAAAATTGAGTCACTACGATGAAAGGACGGGCTTATACCGCCGAAAAGGAAAAGCCTTAATCTCTTAAGCTGGAATGAGTGAATAATTTAAAACTCAAGCTAATAACTGGGTAGAGAACGAAGCAACAGAACAGCAGGTTTGGAGACGTAAATATCAGCCAAGATTTCAGCGCATGCGCATCTGAAAATTTGAATGTCTACGTCAAAAGTTTTGTGCCTCACATATTTCTATTCAAGTACAGTTGGTGATACTCTTTTACTGTGTTATAGCTATGCTTCACATATTTATCTTCAAGTACTTTTAATAATTTCCATTCTCTTAAGGATCTTTATCTGGTTATAACGATATATGAAACTGAATCGAGTTGTGAAAAATTTTTATGATAGGAATTCTAACTAGGCAACGCAAACTTTAAACTATAACAACAAAACAGCGAATTTAGTTCTGATACAATGTACAGTGACAAGAAACATGTTTTCCTGTAAATTTGTACGCATGCGTGACAACGAGCTTCCTAGGAATTACAACCACAACGCAAGTAGTACGTATGATTAAAATATATTGACAATTTATGGTATGATACGAGTTCAATGAATCAAACAAGCGACGTAACAGGTTGTCAATAATAATTGGCACTCCATTAAGAATAAATGGAAAGATGAAACAAGTATAGAATAAGAAGAGTTAGGAGAACGTCATCTCCATTTCAGAGATGGGTTTGTGTTTGGGACCTAAGAACTGGTATAAGGAACAATTCCCTCTGCGCATATTCATGTGTATCATTCTGGTAGGCTGTGGCATTAGGGAATATTTGTTGCATTGTTTTCGTAAAGCGGAGGGGGGAGGGAAGAAGAAGGCCATGTTTGAAAGAGCAAGGAGTAGCGACAGACTGCACTTTCTCTACTGTTCTTCCCTCAGAGTTTAAGGTGTTTTGACAAAATGTCGACAAGTAAGGGTTATAAAGCCTGGTCCGCCGATACAATGTCGGCAGCCATAGACAATGCACCAAAAAAATTTTTTCTTGAGATTGTCGCCGATAGGAAAATCCTAATTTGAATGTCACCGAACATCGGCGACAATGTTTGGATTCCAGCCTTTTATCAGAATGGTAACGCAAACTATACTCAAAATGAGGCTCGTTCTTTACCTAGCTCACGAGATAACTGGGGCTGTAGCAATAGTGATTATTCGAGAAAAGCAGCTTATGTGAACACTACGATGTCAATTATGGGAGAAAGTCGACAATTGTCTGCGATCAGGCTTACTACATATATGAACCAGCCTTAAATTTTAAGCCCCTAGTTAAATTTCTCCACGGGCTAGTGACCATATTATATAGATATTTATTGTATTTCACTGATAAGAGTATTCTGAAGGGAAAAAAAGTAGAGAATAGTATTAAACTGATTTCTCAGCGTATCGGTGTTATTTTTCTCCAACAATTAAGAGATGCGGGTAAATACAAACTGAGGGATAAATTTAACATTGGCAATATAAAACTATTGACACGAAAACGTCTGCTCCAATGGTAAACGTTTGGACACTTAGCTTATGCTAAAGCAAGCCTACGTAGAGCCTTTCCTTCACCAAATTAAGTGTCAAGGCATCAAAAATCAGGTAATTATGTTCATTGCTATAAAGCATGTAGACGACATCGTCTTTATGCCTGTCTACGTCATTTATTGTACAAAGATTTTGCATGAATTCCTATAGAAACCTGAGAGAATATTTGCTTCGAAAGGTAAGGAGGATGTATTTTGGGTTACCGAAGGAGTATAATACAAGTAAGAGGCAAACTTAGTGAAAATTATGCTCAGGCCTTTCTCTGCGTAAATGAACTCGAAGAGGTGTGTTTTTAAGGTCGATATACAATTGGAAATGTTCTGACTTGTGCTGAAAACAGCCCCACCTACCCCTTCCCTGAAGAATGACAGAATCACAACGATATGTAGGAAGAAAGACGCCAATTATGTCCATGAACAAAACTGGTATCAAAGGATTACGGGAGGAATGAAGACAAGGATATCAGTGCGCGGGCCGAGGAAAAGCAAAAAGTATACCTCTTAATGTCCATGCTGTGACAACTGCAGTAGTAACCTGGTATATTTCTACAACTGGCCAGGTATTTATGACTCATTATTTGGCAGATAATTATAAATACACCTGTGCACTGTACCACACTAATGGCGTCTCGTGTTAGTAGGCCTATACATTAGAAGATTCTTAGATATAGAAAAACATGACGGTTGTCGACAAGAATATGAGATGAAAATATGAAGGTCGAATGTAAAGAGTGGCTTAAAGGTGAGAATAGTTACAACATTGAAGTCATCTGTGATGATCAGGTGTAGAAAAGGACAGCGCATGCGCTGGAATGATGAACTAGGCAACCATTGGGGAACAGCAAACCGATTCAGCAAAATACTGCATGTTCTGCACGTTACGTGTGTACCAAGCAGAAGTGTGCTTCTCCTCCAACAATGACGTGCAACTATAGTAACAGAAGCAATGGCATAGCCAGCTTGTGATATGTGGGGCCAATGCCCGAAAGCACTCACAAATGCTTCTATAGAAACCTTTGTAACAGAGGTACACTTCCATTAAAAATACATCTAAAATCTAAAACTCCCTCCAAAAGAGAATTTGCTTTGCCTTTGCACAAAAACTCTCTATTGTTGTTAAAATCTATGAACAAGAATTGTCTCCATTTTGACCATGTCCAGTGCCATCACTTCCTTCCTACCTTCCCTTACCCTTATTTGAAACAACCAGCGTGTGCTAAAACGTGAACTCACCTTACTAAACATCGCAAGAGCACAGTGTGAAAGTCCATTCCTGATATATGTACAAGAGCTAACTACATGTTGTTCCAAAATTCTTCTATTTTTGAATCATTGTGGGCACAGGAAAGCCTATAGAGCCTCTATCTCCTATATTGCTCTCCTGCAACCGTTTTGTAACAAGTTTACTTATGAGAAAAATCAAAAAAAATATTGCGGTTTTATTTTTTAACATTTTTGAAGCATCCTTGGTGCCTGGATAGGATGAACCATGAAGAGACACTTTGCATGATCTTCGGTACAATGGTACCCGCAACGGTTGTTGTAGCTACAACTCCTAGCTAGCTATTCATGCCACTTTTGGTCATTCTCTCTTACCTCGCCAAAGCACTTTGAAGAACACAATAAAAGGCAAGAGGCAGTTTCATAAATGCGATGCCCTTACATAACCCACCCATTATCTGCACTTCAATGTCAGATGTAAAGAACCGCTTTCTTAAATCTGTACATTCAACAAATCTTCAGTTAATTCGTTTCACCCTTTAAACGTTACAGACCCATGATATCAACCACAGTTGATGACATATGATGCTCCCCAACAGGTAGCAAGCTGACTGCATCGCGCTACCAAGATGCCTCGTGTGCCATACATAACTGGTAGCCCGCTATGTGCAGTCTGGCTGTAAGCTACCGTAGCTGGAATCTCAAATTAGTACCGATTCAAAGCCAGCGTAGTTTGCAAAGAACCAAAGAAAATGAACATCAATAGTCACATAAAATTTAACATACAATCATTGTTAGGATCTCGCCCCTTATTGTTTTGAATGGAAATCAATTATTGAGTCATCTGACTGATTGAGGACCTGTTAGATGTTTGCAAGGTTCCAAAAGCGAAATATCATATGCATCACACACGTGAACGAAGTTAGTTATAAAAGTACCTTTGTGACCTGGCTACCATGTGGTTTCTTTTGTCATCAGCTGCTTAAATCCACCAATGAATAACGGGAGTTCTAATATATTCTCCTACTACGTTCCTTTCCTAAAGATTGCTGATTCTAAATCAGATAACGCAGTAAACCTTTACTGCCAAATACTTGAGATTGATAACTTAACAGTTGCGCTACATCTTTCAAGATGAATAGATCAAGAGCAAGGATGAACAACATCAATTCAGGCAACAACACGGAGTTGACTGGTCAGACAATCAGGGTGGGAGACAGTACGCATTAGCCAGCAGAGGGTGGCAGAGATTCATGAAACTGTAAGCCCGCGGCACACAAGCCGTTATGACTTTAATTAAAGAGGAAGATCTTGCGGAGCTATATTACATATACGGGAACAAGGACGTGAAGCGTCATAAATGGCTAATGTACACGAGAAGCTACCTGTATATCTCTCTTTGGTTAATACCGATCATTATCTTATTAAGGACCTTTCTGCACTTGAAATGGAAATGTATACATGCAGGCCATTACAATGTCTAAATAAATATTATTGCGTCATTTAGGAATTTGCAACTTTTCGTCCCTAAAATTTGCTCTGCATTACGTTGGTATCAATTCTCTTTTGTTTAATTGGTTTATCACGTATTTGATATTCTCTTTATTTCATTTAGGTCGTGCGCACCAAGGAAAAAATTGTGCACAATTCATACACAAATCCCTAATTAAATAAACACATTAATAGATAAATAAATACATGGGCAAATAAATAAACAATACAACAATTCCACGAACAAAAAAAGCAAGGGAGTCAATAATCGTATTCTGGAGAAGAAATCCCGACATTGCGAAAAGGAACGAAAGAAAGAATTGGTTTTGATGACCAAAAATGTCTCATACATCATGTGTAAACACAGAAACGTAGTTGCATAGACATTTTGTATGAAAACGAGGTAAACGGCTGGTATCCAACTTGAAAGCCAAGCAACTGAAGGATATTTCTCGATCGTGTGTCACTAAACAGTACACCAACTGTTATAGAATAACCTAGAAGATGGTCTGAGCTTAGCATAACAGAAGGAAAGCTTAGAGGTGAGATAGGAAAAGGTAAAAGTGCCGGAAACAAATGTGTAGACACTACGTCAGTAAGATGGCGAAGGAGTGATATTTTCACCACAACTGAAGTTGAGGCTAAAGATGTCCAAAGTCTAAACGGTAATCATGGTTTTATTATTGGAAAATGGCCATTAATTTAGTAAGAAATGATTACATGCTTTGCCTAACGGCGATCATCTTAATAATACAGATTCTTGCCTTTGAAATCAGGGCGACCAACTATTAACATTCAATTAAATGAAGCCTGTATTACGCTCTGGCAAGACCAAGTCGTGAAACGAAATACCGTAAACAAAGTTTAGTAACGCGGATAAGCTTATCAGAGCTTGTACATACAATAAAATGAAGGTCAACGCTGTGTTGATTCCACAGGGAAATACTCTAATAAAATGCACTTTGTGGGAACAAATTTTAATTGTAGCCAACAACATCAAAAGCTGCCGATACAAAACTATGTCTGAATATGATAAACATTTTGCAGCGTTGGCTGAGAAAATTGTCGATGGACAAAGTTGAACAAAGATTATCGATCCAAAGAAGTATGGGAATGATCAACAGTGCTGACATAAGCAGGTGCATCAAATAATCGTACGAAGAAAAACAGGTGGGTCTATAAGACGTACAGCACTCGTTGTGGGTGAATGCGAATCGGTGCTACCTTATGTGAGTAACAGCACTAGCCAGGAATCTGAGGTTCTTAGAGCCCTTGAGAACGTCCGTTGACATTATAGATGGGTCATTGCAAACAAACATGTAGCGATCGGGACATCAAAATGCTTTCTATTACTTGGGACATTTTCGTCGATAATTATATCCTACAGTCGTTTGATGGAGAAAAATGCACTTAAATTGTACACTTTGATGTACTACAAAAATACGAAGTATGTCGCACCGAAATTCGCAGCCGCGACCAACGCATTCACCGCGCATGCTTGACCAACTGAGCCAGGCGAATTTTGCAGATAACATAATCTATTTCTCTAGTCTTATATCAGCTTCCAATACTGCCCGGGAGGCATCGGCATCCAGCTCCATGCAAGTTTGGAAACCAGTTTCTCTAGGTCATGTGACTTGACCACTGAGGACTGCCACCAGGCCTGACAATCTGTCAAAAGCCCATTGACCTTACACAGTTTCAACGAGGATGAAACGGCATGAAATGTTATGCTTCAAAAAAATATTTGAGAAAATAAATATGCCACTATCTCGATTTGAACACTTAAATCACCGCGAGTTGACTTCCCGGCAAACGAATGATTTCATGAAAGGAATTTTCTTGTTTAACAAGCTCTGAGTTGCTTCTACATACCGTTTGTATCATGCACACGTTGTACGGCGCATGGGCGCTGATCTCCAAACCTGCGTTGAGCTCGATGTTAATGGCCACCAGTGGAGGATTATGAGCTAATGTGGTGACAAAAGAATATAAAGTATGTTATCCTCGAGATTAAACAGGTAGGTTGGCAGAGCACATGCCGCGAATACGTAGGTCACCGGTTCGAATTCTGCTTCTCATTTTCTTTAGCATCTTTTCCGTATAATAGGTAAAGTAAGCTAGGTCTGCTTTTCACTTAGCCGTTCTGGAGTCCGTCCACATCAAAGCAAGAAAGGCATTGCTTTGTGGACAAAGAGAATTTGTCTTTTCATTGGGCCTTTTTGGTTAACCATTCAGATCCGAAGACACTCATTGGTCAACACAATACCAATCCGACAATCAGATTTCTGATTTCTGGTTGGCTTAGTTTGATTGGTTTAGTTCTATTGATTTTCTTCTCAATTTCACTTCTGACGCTTTGTACTTTGAGGAGTGTCAGACGACAAAAGCTTTCCAGAACTAGAGTGTTTTCTCTGTTTCGTGCAGTTCTATTTTTTTGTACCACCAACATACTTAATGAATCATATTATATCGTTCTGGTACTTAATCCAAACGCTTGTCGCTGGCCACTCCTGATTTGTATCTTAAGTTTATCAGAACTGGTTGACAACTAACTTGCCTTGGGACACGAAGGACACGCTAACTTAAAATTTTACAGTCGTAGCTTGTTGCACGCCTTACCCCGTTTTATTTTGAAAGTAGTTTGGTATCTTTCGATTCTACTTTGTGGACTCCACTAAAGGCAAATTAGATGAAAGCAAGTTATCCTAGTTTCGCGTTTAACTGCGACTGATACTGGAAAAAATCTTCACGCACTCGAGTAAAATTAACCGGTACTACTAAAACAGTGTAAAACTCCATTCCAGAAACTGTTTCTTAATCATCAAAGTTATTACCTTATCAAAATTGGAATAACTGTTAGAAGTAATGGATATCAACGTTGCCCTTCGGCCTGCAGGGCTGTCTCCAGCTCAATCTTATGGTGGAATCATATGACTGTCTTTCCCCCCACTGAAGCTCCTGGGACAAAAAAAATTATTTCTTTTTTCAAACTTAAATCGAGGTAAAGTACCGTTCGACACAGTTATAGATACGTTTGTATGGTTTTGAGTGTCGATTCTACCATAGGAGAAACTAGAACAAAAAAGCGAACCCACTCGCGTCAGATTTACATCATTCCATACGTAGATCAATGAATCAAAAGTAAAAGAAGCTTCTCGGCAAATAAATGTTCTTGGTGACAATGACGATATAAGTGATCCCTTACTGAGGTTAAGACGATTTACCCACTAGGGAACCCTTCAATTTTCATAATTCAGGAAATCTAATATATCATTAAAATAATCATGGTTGCTAGCCGATACTGCTGGAAATCAGGTAACAGGTGCCTTCTAAATGTCGGAGACTCTTTCAGTACGATCTCTAAACATGGTTTTTCCATCCATTAGTGTATTACACGGACATCAGCTGTTTCCTATGATTCCAGCTTGAAACAATGAATCTCGCCATGGGGGAACACGTCAGGGAATCTGGATTGGGCCATTGTACATCTGAGGGTTTTCTTTACAAAGAGCAAGGGAAGCAATGGGTGTGTTCTAGCTTATAGAAATGTTTACAGCTGTTGACTGTGACACGGAAGTACCCTAGCGGGTATTAACTACCTCGTTACATTTTTTCCAAAGTGTACAGCCCCCAGTTTGCAAAAACTTGCAAATAATCAATGACTGCCTTAAGAAACAGATTCCTTCCCGTTTCACATTTTCGCCATTTTACATAAACTGTTTGCCGTAAAGGAGGAAAATTATCCGCGAAGAAGTTATATGGTCCGACGATGATTATAACACAGCGTTGAACATGCTTAGAGTATAAGCGACACGTTTACCATTCTCTTCTATCCATAAACTCTTCGCAAATTGCAACTTTCATTCATTACAAACTACATGCTGTGACCATTGTCGGGCCAAAAAATTTTACCATGCACGAATCTATTTCTTAGCGTAAGTATTTAAGTTATGCACCAACAACTAAACTTTTAATGACTAACGAGTTGTCTGACCTAAAATCCTCCAACACCACCTTGTACATTGTTGTATCTTGTTCTGTACGTTGAAAACGTTTCTACTTAAGGGAAAGTGGATAACGGCAACAAAGCTGAGCAGCACGCCACACCAAACACACATCCGCTGGCACCATGCTACACCAAACACACATCCGCTGGCACCACGCCACACCAAACACACATCCGCTGGCACCATGCTACACCAAACACACATCCGCTGTCACCACGCCACACCAAACACACATCCGCTGGCACCACGCCACACCAAACACACATCCGCTGGCACCACCTTATCACTTGCAGTATGTCTATGTTGTCAAATATCTTCCTTCTCTACCTATCCTGTTTTAACGTGAAGATGTTTCTGTCCTTTTAATAGTCATTCTTTCGAAACGTGCTTGAAAAAATTATAGCAATTTTAACCTCTCTTGCATATTTGAACGACGTCTGCCATCCCCTTACAAACCATTTTCGTCAAAGTTCAGTCTACGTATTGCGGAGCACAGTTGACAATCAATCATATACCTAACCTTATTAGCTGAACTAAACAACCAACCTAAGCAACTAACCCAGTCACAGAACCAAAGCCTACCGACACATATAATAACTAATACACTTTCTATGTCTAAATTTCATTTGCAAATGGTAACTTCCTTAAAAACTACAAGATCTTAAAGACACTTAGGGACGAAACACTGAATTACGACAGTGTTATATTACGACACTCATCGGCATATGACAAACTACTGTAATATTGTGGCGCTTCAGGGCATAGCATTTATCGGCAAGTGTTATATAAAAAAAGTTGTTACGGAAAGAGAAAGAGCGTAGTAAAACAATCTGGACCTCCACAACGTAGTCTTAACTAACATATCATATAATAGAATCTTATGAATCAACTCACCTTCACTAGAGACTTTCTTTGAAGCCAGTTCTCTTTTGCTTATATATTCTTCGTTATCATCGTCTGAATTGGAGTCTGAACAGCTCTCATCTTCGCCTATTTCAACAGGATTACCTTTCGGTGCTTCCTGCTGCTTCTGGGTCTCACCTGATTCCCTCTCGCGATATTTCCTCTGGCTGTCCTTATCGTGTGATTTACATTCCAATTCCTGCGATGACGGTTGAGGAGTTGGTTCAATCCTGCCAAACCCTGAGTCAAAAATGTCGATCCTGCGTCCAAATTTGCTATTCTTTTGAACCGATTCAGCTTCCTGAGAGACTGAGCCGACATCAGGTAACTGCATCGCTTGGTATTGACTAGACTCAACAGCAGCTGCGATTGCTGCAGTTAGTTTAAATTCAATTCTCTTGGATGTGACTTGACCTGACGGTTCAAATACATCATTGGCATCTACTTGAATGTGCTTCCTCTTTGGAGCGCTACCCAAGGCGAGCTTCGACCGTTTCAATTTTCGCTTGCTTGATAACTTCACTTGTGACTTTACGATCGCCGTTGGACCAAACAGACTTTCATCCCTGGTAGATAAAGAATAGAAAGCATCATAACAAAACTGAATCCATATATTTGTCTTCTGAAGAGTAAACAATGAGCAGCAATAAAATGGGAAGGAAACAGGGGCTTAAGGAGATGACGTTAAAAACAAGATGAACAAAGAGAAAAGAAAGAGAGGGAACAAAGAGAAAAGAAAGAGAGGGAACAAAGAGAAAAGAAAGAGAGGGAACAAAGCAAAGCTACAAAAATACATAAGACACATCTATGAAGAACAGGAAGAAGAAGAGACAAATACGAACAAGGACAAAAACAATGGCAGGAAGAAGCAGAAAATGGGGTGTTTAAAAAAGAAGACAAAGACAACAAAAACAAGAACTGGACCGGAGGAACAACGACTAGAGCAATAAAAACATCACGACAATAACAGGAGCAATAAGAACACCATGGCAAAGACAATAAAAATAAAACAAGGAACGGGAAGGAAAATATATTGAAACAAACGGGAGCGTGAGTAGGAACGGAATTTGAAGAGAAGTGTGAACACAAAATGAAAATTAGTATATTTAAAATATTATACTTGTGATATTTATTATCATTTCTTGCTCATAAACATGCTTTGGCTACAATTACCTATGTATGAATTATGTCGCAGCTAATTCACCTCAACACCAGTGTGTGTCTCTCAATCAATTAGCACTACGGTTGTTCTCGTAAGCAAACAAAAATAAGATACAATGACGTTATGGAAAACATATATCTCTGAGGTGTAACAGTGTTTCCATAATGAGCTGGAGATGACGTTAAGGATGACAAGTTTAATAGTGTACTGTGAGAGAGAGGTTAGCTATCCTGCCAACTCTAGTTTGCACCGTCAGTGCACGATCTCATTTCTGGACTTCTCAATTTGTAAATGGAAATTCAAACCCTAAGTATGTACCTCCGGTACCACTCTTTGACACTGCCATCACCTTCTTGCAGCACAATTTATTCTGTGATTTTTTTGAATACATGAAAAATTCAAGAACACAGCAAGACTCTCACGTATAATTATTGATAATACTGATAGTAATTATGGTGACGATAATAGTCAACATGACTGAAGTGACGCAATATCCTGATAATATCCCAAATTTCTCCCCCACCCCCCCGAAACCCCCGTGTAAACATGGGACCGTAGCCAAGTGGGAAAGCATCGAAAGGTGCGCAAATACGAAGACCGTTGGTTCGATTGCCCGTCTGTTCACCATCTAGATCTTATAACGCCAATGTCTAACTTCAGTCATTACATGGCCATGATGCACGGTTGTGATGATTAACCATGATGATGTTGATGATGATAATGATGATGATGATGATGATGATAATGATGATGATGATGAAGATGATGATGATGATGATGATGATGATGATAATGATGAAGATGATGATCATGATTATGATCATGATCATGATGACGATGGAGATGATGAAGATGATGATGATGATGGTGATGATGATAGTGATGATGAAG
>JAAAKL020014035.1:0-12160 GCA_010016065.2 Carybdea cf. marsupialis auct. non (Linnaeus, 1758) | reverse complement strand
GAGTTCAGATATGTCACCCTGTAAGATCACATATCTCACAAGTAATATGACTATTGAAAATTTAAGCCATATCAGCAAATACTAAAATATGTCGATCACTTCGTACTACCTTTTCCTGTCTTATCATTTGTAATCTAGATTTTCCATACTCTCTATCTTTCTCTATTGTAATCGGTCCTACTCTAATCCATCTTCTTGTCCAATCCATCCAAAACAAGCATAGTGCTTCTCCTGTACAGTCGATCTTTTCCTAGTTGACACTTGTTACCCAATCCTTATCTGTTTTATCACATATAATTTGATTGATACTGTAAGATATTAATTTATCCTATCCTATCTTATCGTATCCTATCTTATCTGATGATTTTTTACCGCACCTTGTCTGATATTGTCCTATGCTAACTTTTCCTATGTTTATCCTTTTCTATGTTTAATTATCTTCTTAACCTACCCTGTCCTATCTTCCCCTATCCTACAAAACCTTTTTAGTCCTTCCCTATTTAATCATGTCTTACTATGTCTTCTTTCCTCGACTTCAGTATTTTTCGTTTTAGATACTGCACAGTTTTTGACTATTCTGCTCTATTCCTGTCTGGTTATTAAAACGACGACAAAAAAGATTACAACTCCAAATTTTGCCAGTAAGAAGTACTTGAGCAAAGCACGCTGACATTCTGATCTCCTCCTGCTATTCATAAGAATTGAACAGTTTTAAAATCAGTAGGGATAGGCTTCAGAAACAAATAAAACTATCCACAATAAATCAATTAATAACGCCAATGATCCTGGGGATTACAGTCTCTTATCTTTTCGTGATCGTCTCTTTGGTTTTCAGAATTTTGTTTAGCTACTTTCTGTTGATTCCCTGCAATTTCGTGTTTTATATTCTCTTTTAACTGGGCTTTCGAACATTCTAAAGATTCTCAATAATTCAATTACAAATATTCACAACATGATAATAGAGTACTTTCTCCTTCTTAGAAATGTAAACACTTGTTGAAGTTTGGCGTCTATGGTTGAGCACTAGAAATGGCCAGTCAACAAGCGATCAACTCTCTGGCAACGAGTAAATCTGTTGTACAAATACATAAGTAACTAAGTTTCTCATGCGCACCTCCTGAACTGATGTTAGTAGGAGGGTTACAAATAACCAGGTCAGTTCTTTCGGTAAATAATGTAGTTATCTTATTTACTTGCTTTTGACACGTTTTTTCTTCAGACAGTTTTATCTAAGTTCGCCAGAAGGCACAAGTCGTTGTTCATTGTGGTAAGCATGCTTCCGAAATCTGTACGGCACATTTTTGTGCGAACTCGATGCAGTACTATACTGTTTTTGACCATACTGATATTCTCGGCGTTTCTATTATTTTATGGGAACACGTCTATCAATTGCCAATTCAAAGTTGATAGCCATGGAGACCGAGTCGAGACCATAAGATCTTATTTACGCATGCGCGCGGAAATGAATGGTAGGGCTTTAGTTATGAACGATGACGAAACTACCACCAAGGAGAGTCGGAGAAAGAGGACTGGGAACACTTCTACAAGGAAGAATGTAACAAACAAAGATGGCTGGAGCTACCCATCATCTGTTAGCAAAGAAGTTAGCGAGCAGCCATTGATGGACGCTATTTCTCAACATTCAACAGAGAAAAATGATCCTACTGTATCAATCAATTCTACAAGCACGGTGTCAACCAAAGCAAAAGTAACCGACAGGCACCGCGAAGAGATATTAAAGGTGACGGAGGAATCGATATTTTCCGAAAGTCATGAGTATACGCAGCGCACCACAGCACCGTCAACTCAAACAGATCAAAATATGAATTCTGGAACAGTAGTCAGTAAAGGTGAGTTGCGTCATTCCAAACAGAAAGCAACCACCCAAAAGATTTCAGAAGATATTACCAGAAGCGAGAAAAAGCCAACATCGCGAACACAGGAGTGGAACAAAATTTCATTTGCAAAAGATAACAGGAAGGTCAAAAACAATATCACATCTACAGTTCTAATAACAGAAGATGCAGCACCTTTAACACCATTCCTAAAGAAGTCTACAAGTAAGAATTCTCATCCAACAGAAGGCGTTGCCATGTCGACGGCGAAGCCAAGTGATGAAGAAATGACTGACAAAAGCCTATTTCCTACCGAAGGTGACGCCGCTTGTGAAATACCGATACTCGATCCATTTCACGAAAGTGTTATGCAATATGCAGAGATCATAGAAAATAAGGAACATTGCCCCCCAAATCCAACGTATGGGAAACTAGATGGTGCTTTCCTGATGGTGAATGTCTCTAACGTTAAAAATGTAACCATCAACTTTATGAGAAGATCACGTGGTGTTTATCCAGACTTCTATCTTGATCGTCACCCTACCAACTTGCTTCCACTTATCAATGACAGACCCTTGGTACTAAAACCAGGTATGCTATCTTTTAAACGCATTATTATCGTGAAAATGTAACTGATATCTGGACCAGTTGCTGCTTGTTAGTTGCAAGGTTTAATTTAAGTACGAATAATTTCGAACATCCCTTTTACATTTTAGCCGAAGAGTTACTTTACCAAATATAGTAGACTTTATCTTTTTTTCGAATGACAAAATATTTCTCCACTATCGAACAAAATGACCATACCGTATCTCACGGCGACATCACATAGCATCCGAAAGTTCAGAAGGATCTAAACACCGTTCGAAAATCCATCGTCAGAACCATGTTTACTAGCAAAACGGGAAACGAGCTCGATTTTTTAGATTTAAAAAATAAAACAAATATAAAATATTTACAATGAGTTCATTTACATTCAATTAACCTGAATTGTGCCAAAAATCCTATAAAAAGCAGGTGGTGATTCAGCCACCCCTTATAGTTGTAAGCAGCATTCTTATGCAGGGTTGCCAAACCGCGTGAACCTTGACGCCATTAACGCACGAATGGAATTTTTTCTTTGACGACATTCCCTATGCATAGTTAGTATACTCTGTACATAAATATGTCATCCTTGTAAAACACTAGAACATACACACTTGGTACACGATCTCAACAAATGCTGTTCGTAGTGATTGTGTTTTACAACTACTTTCATTACGCGGATATTACAACCTATGCTGTCATTGCTCCGAAAAGTCGTGATTATAGGAGACCAGGACATCCTCCTACAAATGGTGCAGGAACGTGTTCACGTCCGGGTCACCACTTGTAATAACTGAAGGTAGACATAGGTGATATAAATTCTCGAAGGCGAAAAAGCGATTGACCAAGGGGAATCGAACCCACGGTCTCCGCAGTTGCGCAACGACGACGCTTTTCCACTAAGCTACGGTCTCTTACGAACGAGAGAGAACAGTGTTGGATGCCTATTGTTTGGATATTGCGTCACAACCAGCTTCAGGTTTATTTTAAGTGTTTTCATCCATAGTCATGTAATATTTTGTGGGTGACTATTCGTAGCGAAAGGGAGGAGGGTAGAGTGTAGTTATAATGGTTTGATAAGAAAGTTTGAAACATTTAAAAGATACTGCTTAGTAAATTTGAGGAAAAGTCAGAAAGTTTCTAAAACTTTTGAAGCCGTTCATGAGATATGAGGAAAATTATACAGAGGTGGACCTGCATTCTCCCCCCTCCCAATTTTGACTAGGGTTAAATTTATTGTCCTAAAACTTGGTAAGACTGTCTTGTTAAACCTTTGCGTCCCAATGTTGCAAAAGTACTCAGTCAGTAAGGTAAGGATTCTCATTCTGCTCATGAGTTAATTCTCACAGAATCTATGTATCTTAATATATTCTATAGATTACGGATGAGCTTTACGTTATAACAATTATCTCGGTTAATAACCACATGGAAAGCTCTTATTATAAGTGTGATTTACAACTGCGAGAAGTAAGGTTAAGAACGAATTAAACAATATATATGAAAAATCTAAAGTATTGCATTCCCTTTTGCAGCTGTACTAAATGCAAGTGAATGTACCTACTGGCTCAATTTTTAACCTAAATCTTTACAGCGCGAATGAATGTCTGACGCAACGTCATTTGGCCTAAATCATTATTAAGTGAGACCGTCAAAATTAAAACATTACGAAATTTTAGATTTGGAAGTTCTTGGATGACAATTTCCAAACCTTTGCCTCTAAGAAAGATTTTACACACTTTAAACGAGGGTCACTCTTCCATGCCAAGTTTTAAATATGTTTTGAATCTGTACAACACTGACATTTTACAGCATGAAAACGGAACTGTGGATAAGATTCCAAAATGCAGCCGATGTAAGAGTTAATGAACCTAGAAAGGTGGTGTATTGGTTTGTCTTGAATGCACTGGTAATAGAAACAGGTACGGAAGAGACTGTCCCTCCTACCAATTCTTGGCAAAACTCAAATCTTCTCGAATTAGTTGTATACAAAATTCAGTTAGGAAATATTGTGCTTCCTGAGATGAAATGGTTCGGTGAAAGAAACCTTTGGTAACTGCAGTAATTTGCTTTTCCTTCATGCCAGTGATTACTAGAATTTGGCTCTACCTTGTTGTATCGTTGTTGTATAACAACGTTATCAGCAACACTTGTTGGGGTTTTGTATCTAGTTATATATGAAATGGCACTTATGGCAATGAAAATAAGGTTGCTGGTATTGGTGAGAATACTGGATCGACTACCCGGATTGTCGACTTTACTATTGCACTACTTAGTTTTCGGAGTGGGAGATCCTGCGTTCGATCCGGGCCAGCGCCGTAAGCACTTAATGTTTATTGAGTTTTATACTATGTAGTTCATGACTGCTTGTGTGTCTGCTGCCTGAGTACTTACACACAAATATATATACATTTAACAGCCTGAAGATAGAAAATATATCGGAAAGCTTGCGAAAGCACTTTTAGCTTCTTTGTTATTTATATATGTTTTAGCTATGCTTTTTATTCTGTTCGCGTTTTACTATATATATATATATATATATATATATATATATATATAGGTATATATGTTAATTTTAAGAATAATAATTTTATTAAAAAATCCCGAGCTTTTGAAAAATTTGTTTTCTTTGTCGAAGAATATCTTCTTAATAAACTTTATAAATTGTACTTCACAATGTTATAAATTTTTGCTTACGTTTTTGAATTCTTGGTTTAAATTGGGCACGATAAGGGACTTCATCTCTATTTACAATTTCCAGATTTAACACTCATCTGCCTTCAGCATGAAAAGTATAACTTTGAACATACAAATAAATAGCAATCATGCTTATCTATTGTTTGTTAGGAGCTGCTGGTTGTCTGGCTAGAAAGGATGCCATCACAACATTAGTGACCATAAAAGACAAAAGTAAAGTCTTCTTCGCCAGTAATACAACATGCATCTTCGACCACATATTCCACTTTGTTTATGACGGGATGATTCTTCATGTGCAAAGTGATACCTTCATTAAAGTCTCAGGTAAGAAACGTTTTTCATTGGTCATTGAGAAGTAACATTATCAACAATCGTAAAATATGAAGCAACTGGGGCCATATAAGGTAAAATATATCCTTCCTTCTATTTTACGATATTCAATAACCTTTCCCTATGTTGCAGCACTTAATTATCTTCGACTTCTTCCACTGATATTCCTTACTTTCTCTCTTTCACATGATGTTTTATTGTATCCCATAGGTCGAGGTAACTTTTCTCCTATTTTCATGATAGCATTCATTCAGTGATCTGCTCAGGTTTGCCATTCCCGTAAGTAAAACGTTTGACATCACATAACCCTAAAGTAGGCAAGTTTGCTATCCCTGTCTAAATTGCTTGTACACAGGACTTGTACAGAACACTCGGATCATATCGAGACAGAGAGAGCAGGCAACACACTGTGTCAGTTAACCTCATCCATAGTGAGTTATTTTTAAACTCAAGGTCCGTGGCTATATTGATCCTAATAGCTCGAGTCACATAAATGAATCTTGATCAATCAATTAATACCAAAACTGACAACGGGAAAAAATTCTTCAAGCTTATGAAGCCAAACGATTCATTACATCGATCTAATGCATCTGTTAAATGAATGGACCCTACTGTGCAACACCTTCCTCAGGCCAGACACAGTGTCTCCTGCGTTATCTGAGACCACGAGTAACAGAAGCTGCATGCTTTGTTGTTTCATGACCCTTTTACGTCAAAATGGCATGTGTTTTACCAAGGGGGCCTTTTCTCTTTTGCCAAATATCGAAATACTTGCCCCAGACTGCGCAAACTGAAGAAAACGTTTAGTTGTAACAAATATCCACTGTCACACCCTTTTAATCAGACAGATTAATTAATTAAACTCCCGTTGTTACACAGATTCATCAGATTTAGATTAATTAATGAATGTGATTCACTAATGAATCCTTGTGTGTGACTTGGGCTAATGAATCTGTAAATGTATATCTCTCGGTATGAAAGTGGTAGGATTGTTAGCTCAGTTATTAGCTATAGCAAAAACGTTAGCTATTAGCTATAGAGAAACATGTACTGGAAATGATGAAGTCACATTGCAAAGTACAAATCAGAAATTTGAAGGCTGAAGTGGAGAAAGGTCCATGTGATCAGCAACTGTTATAAACTTATCAGTTAGAGTTGACGTCATGTGATATCAGGAAAATACAGAAATAATGGCCTGTACACCCCTCCCCCAGTCGGGTAGTATTAAGATAGGATGCAGGATCCGTAAGAGTCAAAAATGTGGATTAAAAGCCTATCTGACACTTAAGCTTTCGTTTTTTATCCCTGAGATTCTTGTGACCTTGCAGTTATCAGCACAACCTGCATTATTTAATGCTTACTTAGCAAAAACTAGGAAGAGGGATCACTTAGCATTCATGACACCCTCCGAGGAAAGAAAGGAGGTTATTGCTTCCATATAATATAGAAAATCTCACAGTACCCTTAAATTCGTATTTGATATATGCAAGGGAATTTGATTTCCAGCAATCAAGAGTTTTGTTCCTGATATATCAGTAAACCATGTGCCCTTTGGAAACCGTGTCTCACTAGTAGAGTAAACTTGTGGTTGTTTTCAATTTTGTGTACCTCACCAAAATCAATAGTAAAAAACAACCCTTGTCCTTATTTTCCAGAAACTTGCTATTGTAAACCATCAAATATTGACAAAAAAAGCAAATTCCGGGAGCACTTATAAACTCCCTCTAATTGCGGTCATGATCAACAAGTGCTATCTCTTCAGTGCAAACTACAAAGATACATATCCGATAAATTTCGACTAGTAAGATCTGATAGTCTGCAATAGGGGCATTTTACAGTGATCCCTCCCTCATTTGAAAATGAAATATATGGATAATAGCAGATAAGCGTAATGAAACAGGCCATGATTTCTAATTCGACATTTGATTCTCTTCCTTTGTGTCCCACCACTTTTTGTGGTGCTTGGGGCTAGGTATAATTTTACAGTGTACCATTATCATTGCATCATGATCTTAAGAACTGCCTTCCCTTAATCAATAGTATTACTGTATTATTTTAATAATTTCAGAAGAGGCAGGAATTGAGCTAGTAAGCAGCTTGGATGATGGAACTCGCGGTTTCTCTCTCAATAAGGATGAAGGGTCTATTTGGCTTGGAAAGGATTGCCTTGGCAAGAGTGAAGGCAATGATGGAGAACTAAGTTTCAGAAAGAATTGCAGTAAAGAGGACGCCATAGAATTTGACTTGCTAGGATTTCAAGATAGAGGTATATTCCCAGAGTAGTCAAATCACTTGTTTTGTTGTTTTGTGTATTAAAGATCTATTGTTTGTATCGGGCTAGATATCCTATTGAGGATAACCTTAGGAGAATTGTGAGGAAGGATACAAAAGCAGTGAAAACTAAACTAAAAGGAAATTAATGCAGGCATCCCTCTTAATCATTACGATCGTAGAATTGAATCAATTGCAAGAAGTTTAAAATCTGAGCGGCTGTTAGGTTGAACGTATTGATAGTAGTTTTCACGGGCAAAATCAAACACTGATGCAGCAAAAGATTCCAAGATACATATTTAAATATAAAAACATGAGGAACTGGAGAATATTTATAGTATTTTATTTCTGTAAATGTAAAACGTGTCACATCAGAGTAAACCAATATTTATTGCAAAATAAGCATAAATATGGTTAAATAACCCAAATGCCCCAAATTATGCCACTACTTTATATCAAGGCTCTCAAATGTGACGTCCAGTAATCTAATTCAATAGATAATATTTTTACATTTTCCCTTTCTTTCTTTAAAAAGCATTTGGGTTCTTAATACAATATCTTTGTAATGTTGTCTATAGAGACGACTATAAGAAAAGACGACAGTATCTCAAGGAAGCAACCAATAATCTATTTTGTATTTGCAGGTGTATACATAAGATCGATGACTAACTACAAAATTAATCAATACATCTTGTGACTACAATCAGGTGACTGCTAATAGTATCACGATGCTCAGCTGATAGCAGCATAAGCATAATCACATGAGTGATTACTCATCATTACAACCTCAAATATAATAAAATATTTATAAGTATTTAGCAAGATTTAAAATTGGTTGCATTAATTGAATTTGACTTGCTTGAAGAAAGAAACCAAAACTAATTTTAGCCTATGTCTATGCCCCACTCATATCGTAACGCTTACAGTAACATCCATACAAATCTCTGTAGCGAAGTACACTATTCATAGAATTTACTCAAAATTGGGTCGAGTGCCGCTATCCCGTAGACCCCAATAGAATTGGCTAGCTATGTACCTGCTTTGTTACTTCAAATTTTAAAAAAATTAATGTCTGCATCGTATATAAATGTAAACATTAAAAATAGCTTCAAGTAACGGATTCATATTGCTATACATTTTTACCAGACACTGGTCACATCAATCATATGGAGTAAAAGGAGAACTTTTTCACGTAGAATTTGTAGGAAGTGAGAGGATCAGAACACTTTGCTGCAAGTAACATCTGTACGCGTGACGAGCTACAGGTTGTCCAAGAGGAGAATCCATAGTCATCCTTTCTTAACAGGAATCATTAAAACTGATTTCAACTAACCTATTAGCTGCATTCATCAATTCGATAGACACCTTTTTCGGAATTAGATGACATTAAACAAAGCAAACAGAAATGTCTATGCTAACAATTTCTTCCCTATAACTGCAAAAATCTGGAATTCATGGTCTTCAGACTGCTTTCCTCCACCTTATGATCTTGATACTATTGGTTCTAATGTCAGTTGTCATCTTCTTGGAAATCTTTATTTGATCTGTCTGTGATTACTTCAATGTAGTGAGTGCAGGGTTAATAAAATTAACTGTACAACATATTGGCATATGTTTCGTTGGTATTGGACGAAGGAGTGTTAGAAAAGAGATCACTGATGTCAAATGAGCACAGAAACAATGGTTTTGAATCGTGTGCGTAGTGTTGGCAAACGTAAACGTGTCTTAAATGCAGTTTTACGGAAAGTAGTCTGAGGTTTCCGAGAGCCACTTCGCTACCTTTTGGTGTCAGTTGCCAATCAATAGGTAAATGGGATGAAGTGGTGTGTCTTCTATATGTGTTTCAAGTGATTCATAAACAGGAGGCCATTCGAAACAAGCGGACCATACCCTCTTGTAAATTTCATGCTGAAGAGAGTTCTTAGTTACTAAATATAGCAAGGGTGCCCGCAATTTCCCCCGGATTTTGGCTTTCGGGTTATGTTCATACAGTTTGCCAATGTTTGTAAATTTAGTGACTTCACATAAGATATTTTACATACTGCCAATATAATATATTTTGTTCCAAAGAACACCCTGAGCCATTTATCAGGTCAAAAAAATGATAATGTAAATATAAACATACCTGCTTCAACCGCGGACATTTTCTTGCCCCTTGCAGTGGTATGAACTACTTAACATTGTTGAGATTTATGCTTTTGTATAAAACTAGTTGTAATTTTTTTTGCCTTCCACTATAACCTGATATTATGTCTCAATTTAATTGCATCCTTGGAAATCTTTTATTTTAGATGGACTTAAGGCTATTCCCATGCAAACAGATGGAGCAGAACTGATCGTAAATACTGAGGAGGGAAGAAACCATGAGTTCTTTCTAACTGTAAAACCACTGAAGGAGGATTTCAAAGAGTTAGATAAAATCTCTGGTTGGCCAATAAACATCGTGATGCTCATGTTAGACTCTCAATCATCAGCTAATTTTAAGCGGTTGATGCCAAAAACTCTGAAAGTACTTCAATCACATCCAACTACATTCCTAATGGATTCCCACACGGTTGTAGGTGATGCAACCGCCCCTCAGTTAGCGGCTTTATTGACCGGGATTGATTTAGGAGATTTACCAGAGGCCCGACGACATTGGGGTGAAGGGAAGTCCCTTGATGATTGGCCTCTAATTTATAAAGATCTACACAAACAAGGATACGTTACATTACACACAGAAGACGATCCTAACTTGGGCGCTTTCACCTATGCTCTATACGGCTTCAATACACAGCCTACTCATCACTATGCTAGGGCTTTTTGGATGACAGCTACGAAAGGTGAATTTATAGGAAATCCGACATCATGCTTACTGGATAAATTTATGCATATGCACAGTTTGGATTACCTAGAAAGTTTATATCGCAACTATCCCGGTAAAGCTAAATTTGCTTTCATCGCATCCTCATATCTTACACACGATGAACCTAACAATATTCAATATGCTGATGATGATATAGTGAGCTTCTTTGAGCACATGAGGTCTGAAGGAAGGCTCAACAATACCTTCCTCATGATTTTTGGCGATCATGGGTCAAGAATCAGTCGGTATAGAGATACGCTTCAAGGGCGCTTGGAAGAGAGGCTACCATTTATGTCTATAACACTTCCAGAATGGTGGGAAAGAGGTCACCCGGAGATAATAGCAAGCATGAAGCACAACAGAAAAGTCCTAACCTCTCATTTTGATATTCATTTAACATTGAAACAGTTGTTGTCAAATCTTTCTCCAACATATACAAACCAAACTGTCGGTAAAAGTCTGTTTGAGAAAATTGACCCAAACAGGAGAACATGTGCTCGCGCAGGCGTGCAAATGGCATGGTGCCCTTGTTTACAGTATAAGAACATTAGTGTTATTAACAAAACAGTATTAAGATATGCAAACATTGCTGTTGAAGAGATAAATAAAATGCTATCGCACAGTTCAGTTCAAGGACTTTGTTCTAATCTTACCGTGCACAGTGTATTGAAAGCAAATAGAAGGCTAGCAAATGATCACGTACTGCGATTTAAAGATGCCCAGGACGATGATCGTTGTGGAACTTGTAAGATTTTGCTGGATGATGATAGAGCTAGTATTCTTAAGAGCTTCACTTACATAATCAAATTAAGGGTAAAACCAAGTAATGCAATTATTGAAGCCCTTGTAAACGAATATGATGGTAAAGTCACGATCGATCCATCGTTGCGAAGAACTGACAGTTACGACTCAATGGCTAAATGTTTAAATAACATTGATGTGTCACTTCGAAAATTTTGTCATTGTAAGAAGTCTCGCTGAGAGTAGAAGTATAAACTTGGATAAAACAGAGGTTTATAAGAACTTATACTTTCATCTCATACTATGTTTGCTTTCTTTTGTAAAGGTACAGTTTCTGGAAACAGATTATGACCTATAACAATACGAACAATCTTTCCTGGATATTTTTGTATCATTAGCCCTACATGAAAAAAGGGGCGGGGGGGAGTATAGGGGATTAGTAGGCTTGTGGAGATAAATATCATACTATATCTTTAGAGACACAATCACTGAGACTGTGAAACTTTCTATGTTTTCATAACAATTATCAAGGATACTTTAGGTGAAAAGAAATTATTCGTCCACATATTTGAACAGGTGACGTTAGCATATTCAAATGAGATGTTTTACAAGAACTTACAAATAATGGATCTTTTCATGATTGTGGATCAGTTTTTAGACAATCCTTAGAAAATGTAATGTTAAATACATGGTACACATTACATCGTTGACTCATTATCAATTAAGACTGGTAAAAACTAATTAATGATAAAATTAATGAAATATAGACTAACAGACGTGTTTATCAAATCAAATCTTCTCTACGTAACAATACATGTAATATTCAGAAAAACTGATCTTTATTCTAATTTTGTATGCATAT
>JAAAKL020014034.1:0-12161 GCA_010016065.2 Carybdea cf. marsupialis auct. non (Linnaeus, 1758) | reverse complement strand
GTATAACATTTGCTAGCACCTTAATATCAAATACAAATTTTAACTCGATATAGCTATCCACTAAAGGAAATAGGAAGGGAATATGTCACAATACAACACTTAAGGTACTCATAGTACTTTTTAAGACTTAACGACGTAAAGGAACGTGGTTCTATAACTGCAAGTTTATACCACAATAAACGTTGACACATTCGATACAGTGATAATTGCAAGATATGCAATTAAAATTTCTACACAATGAATAACACATAATTTAAACTGTTAAAAGAAACGTAACGAAATTATTGTAACTATCAACTAAGACCTTTAGTATTTTTCGAAAATTGCGACGAATCGCATTTTAGCATTAAGCCATAACCCGTACGAATCTGGGAACGACTACTTGTGGCCAGTGACGTGAACCAGGCCCAGCGGAGTGAACGGTGATTGGGAGCATTTCAGAACCTTGCACGATAGCTTCAAATTATGTCCAACAACCGTATTACAACAAAATGCCTTCATCTACATATTGGCATTAAATTAAGTTAAGTATAAGAGTTAAGTAGAATATAAAGTTTAAAAAATAAGTTTAAAAATCGTTTCAATTTGTTAAGATGAGTTCACAAGAACAAAAGGTGTTAAAAATCACTGCCGAAAACGTGAGAAACGGCTAGACTTCATGAGGAGCTGAATCTCTCAATGTTTGGCAGCACAGAATAGCAGCATTCGAGCAGGGTCAAAAAGGGAAAGTATCGATGACACGTGAAGACTTACTGTCACGTGCTGATTAGTATTTCACTACGATTTGCAAATCCTGTACTTGTACTTATAGCAGTAAACCATGATGATGGTTGCTGGTTGTTCATGCTAAACATCGTCAGTCTAATATAACCACTGTGACTCGCTATATACCCTCATGATGAACAGGAGCAATCATCATACTTAGGAGCAGTTATTGTGGTTATCAGTCCTTATATTATGCAACTTAGCATAATATTTGGAAGTCAATGATAACTATGTTACGTTAATAGGCACAAAGTGGGAGCTTCAGTCCCTATTTACGTACAGATGTTTATGTGGAATAGACAATAAACATTTCCATAACCAAACAGATTTAATAAACGCATGAGCACCTTTAACCTTCTGTTCTCTCGTCGACTTTTTTAGACCATTACGAACCTCTTGCCTAATACCTTACACACACTAACCGTCAAAGCAATGCCAGTAAATGAAGGAGACCATGAAGTCTCGCACCAAGAAAGCAAGATACTCGGATCTGTAACAGTGCGGACTGAATCGAAGCCAGTAGCAGCTGACCTGCACAAAGCTATTAAGCAAGGGGATTTACAAAAAGTAAAGGATGTGCTTCAATGTTGCCAATTTGTGGTAGACAGTCCCAACGACCATAATGAATCTCCATTACTCATGGCTGCCAATCGGGGGTATGTTGGTGAGTATAAATCAAGTTGACATTTTCTATGCTATAGGTGAGGGTAGAAAATAGTAGAAATCTTTCTCATAATAATAATAGAATAATACCCGAGAAGCAATGAAGCATATGAAGTATAAGGTGTACTAAGTGTAACTTCAAAACCTGGGATATAAATCACTGGTATCCATCGCACCTGAGGGTTAGGCCCAGTGGAAGGTTTAAGGGGATGACGACACGGACATAGCCCGAGGCTCTGCACCACCAGGGGGCACATATTAATCTCGTGGAGGTAAGTGAAAACTTGAAACTATACCCACCGGAGGGCATAGTGTCTCCAGAACGTCTGCTGTACGATCATGCCTGAAATGCCTTGCAATGCATGATGTCATACGGCCCCACACCTTTCAAAGCTGCCACTGGACTTAGACCAGCTGCATCAAATCGTCATTGCTTAAGTGAGCTAAAAGACGCGAACTTGAGGTTATAAAAGCACGTATCAAACACTCGGTGACAAAGCGAATAAAAAATCACATTCAAATCGTCAAATTTAGTGCCGAGCTAAAACTGTTCATATGCAAAGAAAGGAAAATAAACCGCCTCTAAAATCATGTTCTTCCTGTGAGATGTGACGCCTAAATGAACACGAAGCGTAATCTTTCACTGGCTAAATGCACCACCTGGCCGTATCTAAGGATGTTCGGTTTTGGAAAGATACAAGTGATAATTTACCAAAATATTGTATCTGAAATCGATTGCACAGATTTAGTATATTATGGGTAGTTCTGTTTTAATCATATGCAGTTCTGAATTTTTTAAACTATCTTTTGTTTACATATTAAACATTCTTGCTATTTCTCATAATTCTGTTCATTTTATTTCGGACCTAGTTGACGTTTTGCCAACAAGTACCATAATTTCCTCGCAAGAATCAAATTGAACATTTTTCTATCTTTCTTAAGCTCATCCTTGACTACATTCTTTAGGTTTATGGAGACGAAACATTTTAACACAACAGCAACATAAACCTTATAATGACATCGTCTTCGGCATTTGGTATTTATGATCACGTCATTATATTGCAAAGCATTTGGAAACCGTCTCTTGCATAATCCATTTCTAGCAATATATTGTCACAATACGATATTTGTAGATCAATTCTGTTCTTACTAAGCACGAAGAATTGAAGAAGACCTATTTGGCATAATCATGTTCATCTTGTCGTAACGAAAGGCAATCTAGGAAGGAAGGGGGTTTGTTTCTTGCGAGGCATTACCTACAAACGCAATAAACGAAAAGCATATTTGGCCCTTCAAGATTTTTTGAAGGGGGTCGTTTATACCCTGATCGCGTTAGGTACCGATTTCATATATTTTTATACAGTTCGCAAGCAAAAAAATCATATTTAGCAAGAGTTAATTCCTAGTAACACTTTTAATCAACAATTGACTTTTGATTAGAATTCCTTTTTAAAATGATTTCATGGGATTGTGACTTCAAGTTTCACTGATCTTCACAAAAATACTTCATGATTCGTGATGCAGTCGAGAAGATTATATCACGAATTGATTGATTTTTCTTTTTTAGATATCGCACATGAGCTTCTGTCGCATGGTGCCGACCCATTTACAGTCAATGCAAGTGGCAAAGGTTTGATAGCATACGTCTGCTACTCTGGGAAGCTGAATATCATCAAAGCAATACATTCACATTATCCTCGCATGTGGCAAATGTGTAAGCAAAATGACGTTCTCCCAGTTCATTGGGCGATAGATGGAAAAAATCTCGAAGTCATTAACTGGTTGCTGTACCACGGAGCCGATGTTGACGAAATCGATGAAGCCAAAAGCTGGACTCCCTTATTTAGATTGGCTGTTTACGGAGGAAGCCCAGATGTAGGCCGACTCTTGATACGACACGGTGCAAAAGTCGATGCTTGTGATAAACACGGTTGTACTGTTCTAATGGCTGCAACGTTAAGCGGATTTAACGACCTTGTTGAATGCTTGATTGAGGTAGGAGCCGATATTAAAAAGAAAAGCAAATATGGAAAATCTGCAATTGACTTCGCAAGAGTTTTCGAAAGATATGACATATACAAGATCCTACTAGAAGCAAGCCAGGGGTGACAATGTTATGAGCAGATTTCAAATAATCCATCACTGCTACGTTTCCCAGAATACACGTGGGACGGAATGCTGTAGAGGCCACCTTTAGAAGAAAAGCACTGCGTTCATTGTAGGCCTTTGAAAGAAATTACACTCCTCGACCAACTAATGGAGCATCAATCCTCATCTTTGCCTAAGAAGAAAATCCTAAAGAGTAGAGTAAACAATACCTTACTGAGGATCGATGGAAGCTGTTTGATCGAGATTTACCACCAAATGTATAAAACTCAATCAAGTGCCCAAATCAACTAGTGCGATGATGAATAATGCCTGGTACAATGGAAGGACGACGGGGTACAGCCACGCCCGGCAACTTAGATGCCTTACTTGATAGAGAACCGTGCCTGATGTCCATAAATCGAGCCAGATTTGGACCATTACTTGTTTCGAAACAATGTTTCCTATAGTATTCGAAACTGAAAAGGGGTAGCGGTAAATAGAATACAGACTCGTAGACATTACGAGGCGCTTTGAAAATAGTTACAAAAACTTAAATAGCATCAACAGTAGTATTTCATGCTTGTGCACAGCCATATGTAAATGCTTACCTTCGGTTGGATGGTGATGTTGCTGTCATCAACGGTGGAAACAACAAACTCCCACGATAAACTGTCAACTGAGACCTAGCGGAGAGAGAGGTACTTGAATAGTATGAAAATCTGTAATGAGAACAATATTTTAGTGAATTTTTATGCCTTCATTTTAACACAAAAATTTCTAAAGTACTAAACCTTGTGGAGGTAAAAAACCCGACAAGGGCCGCAATGGAGGTCATAAACTGTATTTTCTGTACGAGAATGAACATACATTCTAAGTGGGACTCTATATCTAAGATCTTACAGGTTCTAAAATGAATTTAATCTGCCACATGGAGCAACGTCCATTTAAATTTGGGTCAAGTAGAAACCGGAAATAGATGCGAATGGCATAGCGATATTTTTCAAGCTTATGCCGTCGTAATCAACATGACATTTTCATTTGAACATTTGACATCGTTTCGTATAATATTCAGTAGAAAGTGATTGCTGAAATATCCGTACGTGTAAAGCTACTTTCATGTACAAAACCATCAATAGTAAAGTCATTCAAATGATAGCTACCACTTCTTAAACTGATTATTGATACGTTTTTATTCGCTCTTTACACAAAAGTTTGCCAATGTTTCAGATAGTGTTAAACCGGGGAACGTACCAACGTTTCCTATGGTAAGACTATTTCTGTTCTACAATTCAATATTCAAAGGATAGGGAATATGTTTTGACAGAGGTAAGTAAAACATGCAACAAAATGAAATCGTCCCTTCTGTAGAGCACTCAAACGATTAGTAATGATCACCAATGCTTCAGCCAACGATCACTGAGAGCAGCTCCTTTACGGCTTAGAACTTCGTAGAACGATACTTCCTACTTCATTTATTAACTTTTTCTCGTCTGAAAAAACGCTTTGTACTATCGTGCATGACAGACTATCGAAAAACTACTCTAAAAAGTTGATGCACTGCTTTAGGTATTTAGCACGGCAACCTAACACTTAAGGCATTTAAATGACTAAATATCTACTACATTCATCAATCTATGAAGATAGCTAATGGGTTTTTATTATTTTACAATGCTTATTAGTTGGTCAGTAGCTCTTTGTAGGTTTGCATATGTCCAAGAAGTCCGTCCATGAGCACTTGTTGTCAAACATTATCTTGACATACAGTCAAATTTCAATCTTTACCTGAGCAATGTAACTTACTATACAAAAAGCCTCCAAAGTGGTTTCTTTTAAAAATACACTTACATTGTTTTGTCGAGCACAAGTCTGAAGAACTGCTGTAAGAAAGCCAGTCGGGAACGTAAAGCCAGATAACCAAAAAATAAGAGGAGGATGAGCTGTGGTTGCCCATTTAGCAAACTGCTCTACACGAGGTACGAGATCTCGCGTCCAGGCAGCCAGTGGTTTCAGTGATGGATAAGCCTAAAGATAACATAAAATATGGCACCACTTAGATGTTGAGGTTCATAAAAGCAGAAATTACATAAATATAATCTTAACCCCTCTGGTAGTCATAAACATATAAACAGTGTGGGACCGTATATTCTATTCTCAGTTTCGACCCCTTAGGATTCAGACACGCAATACACCTTTTTAATTCGACCACATCAATGAACTAATCACATCGCAGGACATGAGAATTCTGGCACAGAATTTGCTCGCCTCCCTAATGTTCGTCATACAAAGCCAGATATGAGCAGATCACAGTCACAGTCTTCTGTCAGTCCGGCAATGGCGGCTTCGTTTTATGAGATATCCCTAGTTATTCGTAGTAGACGCTTAGGGGCACAAGAGAGTATGCAAGTGACTAGGTAACAGAGACCATTAGTGCAAAATTTATATTACCGATAACCGAGGGTTGACAGCGACTCGTTCAATATGAATCAAAGTTACTTATCGATGAGGTTTGAATTGAAAGTAACAGCTATTATTTCATCATTACACACTGTCATTTGTGAATAAAACAATAATCCAACAGGTGCAAGATATCTTACTGTGATCTCGTGTTAGCAGCACTTTCAAATTAGGCTACTGGTAATCAGATTGTGGAAAGTCACAATAGATGAACCCTTGTGTATTGCTACCGTTGCTATATCACATTTAATCGGAGGTTCTGAGTTACGTCATCTTTCCAAAGGAGCCGCTAACAGCTAAATTTATTCTTGGTCGGTGTTTTATTCTGCTGTTCTCATACCTAGTTTACATCAATTTACAAAGTCTAGTGAGATTTAGGCCAAGTTGTAAAGAGTAAACTCTACCATGGATGATATTTTATGTTCATCAGTTCTGTCGGCCGTGATTCATATGGCGTGGGAGACTACTTCCCTCGGTGTTTTCATTTGGATTCAATCAAAATAATTAATGTAAGAATTAAATTGTCCTTCTTTTGGCAGTTTTGTCCTAAGTGTGTAACACACAAGGACATATTTACTCTTAAGTCCAAGCATAGGCCTATATTAAGCCTGTCTTCCATTATCGGAAAGTCATCGATTTTTCATAATCTCGTTTTAATAAATCTATAGAGGCTGCCCATTCTATAACATTGTAGCCATTCTCATCTGAGCCTCGGTTGCAATTAGCGAAACCTCTTTGCATTTTTCTGCTAATCAATTAAGCTCCCTGGCTCCTTCCTGTTGCCCATCGGTTGTTAGGACCTATTACACGCAATAAAACTATGAATCATGTACACTTTCTAAGCTCTTTGCTGACAATATTAACGACGCCCTAACCAGTTCTAATGTTATGGTGTTCTATACGTAGAGTGTTTTAAAATACAATTTCAAAATCTGAATAAAAGAGGGCTAAGAAAATATGAAAAAGTTTCTTATTTAAAGCCCTGTGTAAAGTTAAAATGCAGTTTTGATGTCCAAAAAACACTTATATCACAAAAGAATCGATTTTAGCAATGCTTGGTACGACCTCGATGATCGTAACTTAAACGATGCCACTAGTTGGTTGGTACAGTTAGTGGTTACCTTTTCCCAAATTGGAGGCACTCGCCCTTCAAATATGCAGTTGAATGTATCTTCAAGATCGGAGGACATGACCACCAGTCCTTTGATTCCCTTCTCTAGATCTATTAGTGATGTTTTCATGGTTTTCAAGAGTGCATTGTATCGTGTAATCTGCAAAAGAAACGAAGATGGAAGAAGACTGTCAAGCTCTGCAAGTGTCTAATACCGTTAAAACATACATATAATGTATGTATAGTCTCACAATAAACATGGATCCATATGGTAAAGGCAGGGATTAAGCCCGGGACCTCTCGCACCAAAACCACCGACTTAACCGCTGCACTCAATAAACTCAACATTGCAGGAGGTAAATAAAATTTCTTCTACTTTATCAGTTAAGTTTGGGTCACCATGCGTGACATGCCAAGTGTCTATTTAATGACAGCTGTTTTCATATCTTAGATTTCAAAAATGGATCACCCAAATAATGAGGGACAATCATAAGTAATATCATGTGTTGAAATGGTACCTACGTGTAAGAGTTTACCAGCAGTTTTAAACACATCAGCAACTCTTTCATGGTTTATCCTTTCAACCTAACAGTAGTGCGAACACACACGCACATAACACAGCAGTGGCCTGAGGTAGTGCAGGACAAAAATTCATAAAATTGCAAAATGCAATATCTAAATATTAATCATAATATATGGCTATAGCACAATTGACAGCAAGGCGAGTTAGCAACACTGAATCAGTTCAAGTGACCCTCTTTTTCAAAGTTACCCTGGCAGTGATATTGAATGTCTCGACGGCCAATCCGAACCACATGGTGTGTAAAACGTTCACAATGATAAATTGTATTACCTCTTGAAGAAGTACCACGTTAAGAGGAGAGGGATCCAAGATTTTGGCTGTTCCTTCATAATCAATCAGCTCGGGAACACGTCGTAAAACATCAGCAGCGAGATCAAGCACCTTAAAGGCAAAAAATGAAATGGTGTAATTGGGATTAAATAGTAAGTACCTCATTGCAATCCCCCACCATAAGAATAAGTTTTTAATATGTTTTTTTAAATAATAAATTCACCCTGTTCAAGGCCGAAGCCACTACTAGGAAAGGGGTTGCTTTTACACTTCGAATGTCCATGCTTGCAGTCCCCTTTCTAGGGTTTCTTTTCCCCTTCACATGATAATCATGCTTGCAGTACCCTCTCTGCCCTATCTATCGTAACAGGCAAGCTCAGGATCGGTTCAAACTCACGGCCCTCGGTTTGTGAGTCTGACACTCTACCACTATGCTACTACTGATATACAATTATATAATTCAAGAAGTGAATATCATTTCGCTGTAGAACAGTGATGCGCTTTAACTTACCTTGTCTTCTCTACTGCCTCCCTGGCCACTACCGGAGGAAACTTGTGGTTTCAAGGACAATAGTGTTTCAAACAGGTTTCTAGATGATGGACAGGGAAAATAAAAATTATCTGTCCGTAAGATGACGTAATTGCTACTGTAAAACACGCTTTACAAAGACGAATGGATAGGAAGAGCAACTTCATGATGTACCTTTCAACTCGGACGGCGATTGACAAATTTCAATGATATAGCAGGCAAACGTTTATAATGCACCTCAATACAAAAAAGCAACATTAAAGCAAAGTTAAGCATCCACCGGACTTGACACCAATGTGCAATTTCTTCGAAGTGCCGATTATCGCCTAAAACGTTGGTTTAATAGATTAGCTATAGCAATGGCGCAGGAACTTTATCAATCAAAGAAACATGGTTTTCACTTGAAATAAATAAATCGACAAAAAGTAATACTTGATAAATGGTCGTAAATTTCCGGTGGCAATGACCATTTCATTTCTATGTAATGCAACGGGCAATCTTACATAACAAGCAGACAAATCAAGTAATGATACAAATTCAAGGGGAATTCTATCGGAGGTTGAAGACAATCTGATCTTTTCAAGTATAGGGAAGTACATACCTAGGGAATTTAAGACAAAAACCTTTAAGATGATATACAAAAAATGTCTAGAAGTAGCATAGCCAATGCATGCCTCTCAAAAACTTTTTGTTGATGTAGAAATAAGAGGGCTTAGATACTTTCTAAGAAGAGCATTAATCAAATAGTTACGAATGATATGATAATGCATTTCAACATGTTAACATTTCCTACTGCTCTTTATAACTTATCACCGTATCAATGGTAACGCAAGTATGCCGAGGCTGAGAAAAGAAGTTGATATAACCAATCACTAAGTTACAAAAAGCACCTTGTTTCTCTAATTTGACTGGCAATGTCCGCATTCGGATGCTGCCCAAATGCCTCCGGATGGTCTACATTCGGCAGCATACTGACGAATTCCTAAAATGTGTATAAAGATGGCGATGATGAGTATATGGAAATAGGTCGGGATTGTAACGGTACAGAACAGGGTCGTCTGTCAATCGCTACTTGTTCCCTAAGTTAATCAAAGTAGGTCAACAACCCATTTCCTAGTTGGCGTTTTCCTAAACACGATGTCCGATAAAACATTTTTTCTGAACGACTTGCTTACCCGGCGGATTAGTTTAAATATACGTTGATCAACACCTAAAACACTGAGCACACCAGAGATATAAAAAGCAACTAGTCATGACCTTTTTATGTTTGAACCGTCCTAGTATAAGCTGCATTCAAATGAGCAACAACATGCAGATAATTCTATAAAATACAAAGAGGTATGATACTACAGCAAGTGCTGATGGAAATCTTCACTGTGCAAGCAGCCATCGAAATGTACGCAAACCCTACCTAAAAGCTAACCGTATGACAAACAAGAAAAGCGAAACAACAAGAATAGTTAGCGATAAAGAATAATCCACCAAAAAGGAAACAATATTTCAGATAACGTTTCGTCTATTTCTAACTTTCTAAAGTCTATTGGAAATACTTTGATAGTTCACTTTTCTCGTATTATTCTTTATTGCTTGTCGGTGTATTTATCACCTCATCAGTGAAAGATATCGGCCAAAAGTGAGCCAATAACAAATTTGGTGGCTGCCAGAACTGTTTTAGGTGTGCGATATAGGCTTTTGTTGGGGCATGTTGGGTTTTTTTCAGGTTTATATAAACCATATAAATTTGTCGTTTGAACATTACTCTCAACGATGCCAATGTATAATCAGCTGCAATGTAAACTAATCGATACTCAATCATCTAAACTTTCTGTCTTGATTAATGCCTAAAACATAAGTTATAACTTGCAACCCTCAAATAGAATAAGTAACATCAACTATTGCCGCAAATGGGGTGAGCTAGGAGATCAGCATATCTATCATCAAAATTGGGTCATACGGTAAGATAAGACTGTCGACCACTAACCTAGGAGATTTTCAAAATTAGCTACGTAGAAAGTACATCCATTCACAAATAAAAGTGTTGGTCATGGCAACAATAGTAGAAAAACAAATCAGGCTACATTTAAAGACACTTTCCCGTTTAAGAGTGAACGTATCCTAACCCGATATGACTGTAACGGTCCATCCTTAGGAATATAATAGAATGTTGCTCCAGATAATCTGAGTAGAAAAGAGAGAAGGTGCTGTAAGTCATAAACGAATAAGGGACAAAGGATACGAAAACTCTAGATGGCTATCAAAGAACATTAGCACAATTCTAGCAGCGGAATACGCTCTCTGGCACTTGTAAGTTTTATGAGAAAGTAATCGTTTTCTATTAGAGTTATTATAAGAGTGAAAAATAATTGGAACTTACTATAGTCATCCTTCAAACACAGTAGGCGTATAAATATATCACGTTTACTGAGGTTGGAACTTTCGCATCACCCTACTTGATAAAGTTTCTATTTGTTCATTCGTTTTTCTTGCTAGAGCAATAACCGACATACAACGCTTCAAATATATAAGTATATTGCGCACTTTATAATCAGAGTTAAGAGAAAGAATAAAAGATGAAGTGGTTCGCTCTCACATGAACCACAAAAGCTCAGAACCAGAGGGCACATTATAGTTTGTACTTGTGACAAACTATGCTAATCACTTCATGTGGCTTTCCGCAAGCTGGTGCCTTACTTACGGCAGAATGGCATAAAAGGAAACGTCTAAACGATATAGAGTCACCCGTTCATAGCTATTTCTTGCTGATGAAGACTATGGAAATAGCAATGACACTCAATAAAGCAGCCAAAAATATACGGTTTATCCTATCAAAATTTGAGGCACACTTATAATAGTAAAGAATACCTTCTTCTACATATTGAAGCCGTGTATTCTTTAACCTTTATCACTCTACATACAGGAAATATTTCGCGCCAGTTTTAACCAACTCACATCTACTGTTGCATTGTTTTCCGGCCAAATATACAAATTACAGCCTGCGTTAAAGCATCGCTCAGCTCCCTGTTTGTTTTTTATTCTTTTGTTTTTTCTTCGTTTAACGTCTTTTTTTCCCATTCATGGGGTTTGACGGTGCCCATATTCATTGGACTTGTTTATTGGAGCATAGAGCACTATGACCGGATGCCCTTCCTGACGTCACCAATGATCGTTCCGGGAATTGAACCTCAGCTCAGCTCAGCTCCCTGTTATATTGTATTATTAGATGAGTGATAAATGAAAGAGTGCTTAGAAGACCTTACAAGACCTAAATTACTACAATAAAAACCTAGAGTTTCTGGGAAAATGAGGTACTTACTTGTAGAATGAAACGTTTAGTGTATTATCACAGTAAACATCGTTGATATACGTATGAAGAAGCCTTCGATCGAAATCGTCAGTGACATGACCACCATAGTTAACACCAGCAATCTGATTTGTAAAATAAAGACAGAGCGTCAGAAGGATGGGATCAGGACCCAGAAGTGTAAAGGATGCTTGCAAGAACACCAGGGACATAATTAGCGTAAAATATGAGATGCGATGCGATCTTTAATCAAACATACATAATTACATACGTACGTACATACATACATTCGTAACTATAATCATCTAACGAAATATACATTATCTGAGCATACGAGAGTGCACGATGAATAAATGCAGAGCAGTATAGGAAGAGACGATGAGTTTGCCAGATGATC
>JAAAKL020014033.1:0-12161 GCA_010016065.2 Carybdea cf. marsupialis auct. non (Linnaeus, 1758) | reverse complement strand
TCTAAAATAAACACTGATAACTTCTATGTTAATCACCGCCATGATTACAACTTTAAAATAAAGTTTCCAGTGTGTTATTAGTAAGATTTCCACTTAAAAAATATAGAAAGTTGTCTGTGACCATAGCTTGTGGATATTTGATGAAGGTTTTATTTAGTTCTATGGTGAAAAGTCCACAACCCTACTTTTATGACTATATATTCCACTTGCATAGTATCGATCAATCAAAATACCCTATGATAAGTTATGCTGACAGAGACATGATACAAAATGGATTTCAGAGCAATTTTGCCATGATAAGAACAGTACATACATAAAAGCAGTGCTCCACAATTGTACAAGCGGATAGCTGCACTTTATTTTATCCAAAATTGTGTCTTTCCTATCTCAAACCTCATTCCCATTCTGGAATTCACCTTTTGGACCATAAATGCTGTTCTGGAAGTAGTCTGGGAAGGAGTTGAGTATCGGATGTGACACACGTGACTATTCTTAAGATAATCACTTTCTACCTAAGGGTCAAAGTTTCCGAGTTTAACTGAGCACATGAGTTATAGACTTTCAGAGTTCAGAATTGTATTACTTCTTTATGTAAAGAAATACGGAGAGTAAAGATGAACATGTCTAACACAGATTCTAGTTCAGACACAATCTGTTGTTACTATTCAATACAAAAGCCTCTTTAACAGTGACGTATACATTTACTGCCGTATTGTGAGGTTTGCTCCAAGACTTTAAGGCCCAATACATTACGTTGTGGGATGTGTCTAGTAACAGAGTAACAATAAGTAAATATTATGGACTTAAATATCAAGTTTACAATAGCAACTGATCTTGGGCATGACGTTGGCGAAGTAATGCGTAATATATAGCTGCATCTAAGAAAATGCAGGAAATACTAACTTCTCAACCAACGTCTCATCATCACTTAGTTTCGCATGATATCTCATGTTTACTTCGACAAGGGGACTCTGTTACGTAACACAAGATTTTGCAAACTCGTTTTAAATACCGTGAGACAGTCTTCCTGGTGAAATGTTCCATGTTACATGCTCACCACCTAGACACCTAGTTTTACTGTTTGTAAATTAATGGGGATTAGAATATCTTTATTAGCAAGTATTAATTTCCCAGGAAAGGAGGCCGTCAACTGTGTAGATACAAATTTAATCTAGCAGAGACGTTTAAGAATAGTATTCAACATTTTAAACTTCTTATGCGTCTACCAAGACGGTTTACACTTTGCAATATGTTTCCGTGTTATATTCTTTTTAATATACATTTTATATCATAATAATCAAAATATTTGATCATTAACAATTTATGCAGACACGGCAGTAGCAAGGAAAAAGCTAGCGATAATGCAGAGGAGGTATATTTATCTGACTGTGACACAACAAATTCTCTCCTAACTTTCAGCATTTTGCTGTATTTTGGTTCCTATTGAGCACAGTGGCGGTTCGTCCATATGTGCAGGTCGTGCCTGGAACACCCAAAAATTCTCGCTATTTGTTTTTGGGCCATATCAGTTAATTGGTATTAATCAAACCAGCTTCTTGTTAAATTGTCTCTTCTTCACAAAATTCCTGCATTAAACATAACATTCAGTCCGTTCCGCTTTTTGTAGTAACCATTCTGTGCTGGCACAACTTTTCGTAGTAGAAACTCTTGTAAATTTTGACAAGGCACGGAGGTAAGGCTCATAAGGCGACTGACAGAAGCCAAGGTGTTCCAAATCAGTTTGGCAGCCAGCTAAGGTACAGGAAGGAAATCAACGTTACCCTCACAACGGATAGGCCATTTCCTTACACATCGTGCAACTAAGGTAAGACAAAAGCGATGTCAGTGTCACCTGGTCCCTCCCTTGACTTTTCTTAATGAAACGATACGTGAGACTCCTTCAATATCAACATTCATACTCGAACATTCGTTCACACCGCTCAGATATTTAAAATATCAGTAACCATTGGTGGGAGGTGGGGCGGGGAGGTCTATTATCTTCAATAATTTCCAAGGTGATAGAAAATCTTAACAGAATTTATGTCCTTTCCTGGCAAAGTCTTTGGAACATTGAAATCATTTAGGTTGAATCGGTTAGCCTCCTCCCCTAGATATTGGGTGCTTCTGGTAATGAATATTTTCAGCAAACTTAAAATACATCCAGCAAGGAAGTTTGTGTTGAACGGAAAATTTGGTTGTCATATGAGGCATTTTTTGTTCTTAAAAAAGTTTTAGATTATTGTTGCAACGAGCTCCGCTTCCCGTCCTACCACATTTCATTAGGGGCAATGGAAGATGCTTCCATACTTCTACTAGAATTAAGAATAAAAATAAAAGTTGGAAAACTCTCAAAGTATATACCTTTTCTGTTACACTCTTTCACTTTTTAGGAGCAAGTAAAATTCATCTGAGGCTGGCTGTTCTTTACCTTCTTGCAGTTTTCAGGCTGAATCGTTCTTTATTCGTTCTTAATACATGTTACTTTTGTTCGCAGAGGTGACTGGGTCAACTAATTAATCCTACCTCAAAGTACTTATTCAGCAAAGGGGGCAAGTTATCAGCGGTTTTGCATGTTAAGTTCTATCAATTTTCTTAATAAAATTCACCTTTCTGTCATACGTTATTATATATATACATGTTCTTAACAACTTGGGAGAGGCCAGCCTCAGTTTTTTCTTAGATTTCTTCTTAGATTATGGGCAATTTTCAGCCTCGTGTTCTTATGAAAAAAGAGTGCATATGAAATGAAGTGAACACCCAGAATTTTTGGGCACGAGCCGCCACTGGTTGCTGATGTCAAAGATAGAATCAAAGAACTACTTTTCGATTCAAGGACAGCTTTATGGATATTTTCTCTACGCTAGTCCCCAGTTTCTAGGTTATGGTGTTTGAGACATCACGAAGAGCAGAAAAGGGCTATTGTGTCATTTACCAAGCAGCAAATCGTAGCTGATGTGATGTAGTAAAGAATTAGATGACCAAGAAATTTTTAATTGTTATATGTATAAGCTTTAAAGCCTTTAAAAACATCAAACTATAGATGCAACAATATCAGAGAAACGAAGCAACGGGGAAAAGAACCTGATATGCTTATACAATCCAGTAAAATCTTGTGCATACCAACCTACGGTTAGTAAAAAGAATCTTCGGTAAATGAAGGCTTTTTTTCCTTGCTGAAAAAAGGAGCACCTACAATTATGTGCGTTCCTGTTGAAGCATAAAGGGTAGTAGGAATTGCTAATCAATGATCCTCCATCATCAGAATAGTCTTCAGTAAATCCTATGCTTACACTATCATACAGTGTGATTTCTTTGTTAACTCGGCTACGAAAACGTTCACGGTATAATCAGAAGTATCCCTAGCGTGAGGCGGCAGGTAGAATCATCTCAAAGACTGATTGAAATTTGACATGAGAATCTGAAGGGCTGACAGTAAATCTGGGAGGCTTAGATCCTGATAGTCCCCTGTGATTAGTGCCCTGTGACGTAAAGCTCAACCTCCTTGTTCATACAATGTAAACGGATACAGATTCTGTGAGTACCTTCCACTGAAAAGGACAAGAATTCTTTCTGTAAACAATAACGCCATTTATCAACATCGGGAAGCAACATAGTTAACTATACGCTTATAAATGCTAATACTTCTTGTTATATGCAGTCTGCGTCCAGGTAAGATGGCCAAGGTAGAACAGTCATAAACTATCGGAGTAAGCATTGATGAACAACAATGCTTCTGAAATCACTGTTCTGAAGCACACTTGTGGGTTTTTTTATAATTCGTTGGGTGCCATCCTATTTTACCACTGGCTCTCCAGAAATATATTTTATATACCCTGTACGGTACAAATACATCAACTATAAAGTGTTTTTTATTTAAACTACATAAAAAACACACCAGACAGTCTTGAAAATAAAACCAGAAGCTTTTTGTTTCCTGCATTGCCTACGGAAATGATACGTAAGCCTTTAAATCCTGCGTTTGGAAATGAAGTTGTAATAAAATCTATCAAAATTGATCTATGTCCTAAGACCCATTTTAGTTCTTAGTTTAAATGTATCCACATTGGAATTATGTTGTCATCATGCAAATTAGAAGCAGGCAAAGCTAAACATCTGTGCAGAAACCTTGCCAAAAACCGTGTATTACACGGTCTGCACATTTTAATCTGACTAAATAACGCACAAGATATGGTCTCGGAGTGGTCCCACCTTTTCTCTGTGTATAAATGCCATGGGGGGGACAACGTCAGTTTTTAGCCAATCCAATATAAAAATCTGTTTTCAGTCACTACGTCGCCAATAAATCTGATGCAGGCTGAGACTAGTTAATCAAGGAAAATTGAAGATATTCTATTTACACCCAGCACTTGAAAAGAGGAGGCTGTAGCTCGACATGTTCTCCGCCCTGTTTTATTTTTATCAAGTGTTTGCTGTATTATGTCAGCACCTTAGATACCCTGACCTGTTCTATAAACATTAACACAATACCAGTGACCTTCGAGTTAAACTTTTGAACCTTATTGTTGCCTACATGTTTTTATTTGACGGATGAAGTTTGCTCTCCCAAACAACATATCAACTTAAAAGGTCAAAATATCAACATAATCTAGAATAACAACTGCTGTAAGGCACAAGTGTATTCTTAGAAGTAAACCTGTCTCTGTTTTCGTGACATAAGGAACGAGAACATGTGCAAATGAGTATCACTGATGTGTTGCGGCTTCGGTGGCAATTTCAGATTCGACCCCTTTTGTTCTTCTCTCTGTAAGTAGACCCGTTGTTGTAAATAATACTCTGTAAAAAACGTTTTATCAATAAAATGCTTAGTTAGTTAGGTAGTCTCAATTATTTTTGCCCCCCTCCTTAGACCATACGTCTCACCTGGGGATGCCTCTCTGCTTATCAGGAGGTACTATGAGAGGTTGCAAACATTCCCTTATCAGATCAAAAGATAGTATCATAGAAATAAGAAAACCTAATACAAGAGCCTCTGAGCCATGGTGAATAATCTCAAACACGGTCAGTATTTTAAGAAGGACTTTCTTTTGACATGCTCAATTGTAGGGGGGTGGAGTGGGGTGCAATTTTGAAAATTTTAATTTGAGATTTCACAAAATCCTCTCTTCTAATATGAAATTTAAAGGGGAAATCCGGTTCCGGCATCTTATTTTCATTCTCTTGCATTGAGAGAACTGAAGATCAAGTACCCTATTGGTTTTTGAAGAATCCAATATAATAAAGTTCACATCAAAGCTAGAAGACACCTCCAAAGTAGAAACCTCGAAGGCACTTAAAACCGTGACTTAATATATAAAATCATCAACAATTGATAAATGACTGTGCAATCAATTATGTGGATGACACTAGCAAACATTTCGCTGCAGCAGAAAATCATAGACAGAATGCTTGGGAGATATTTATTATTGTCTGCTAAAATAATATGCAAGTTTAGAATAATATCCAAACGATATGATGTTGCTATGTCAAGAAACCAAGACAAACGTCAAAATCGTTCTTAAAGTAAAGATCAGAGAGAGATTTCTCAAAGTAGGATATGGATTTTAACTTTGTCACGAAATACAACAATTAAGATCTCATTTGCAATTACCAAGCATTCGGGAGGGCGATTGCCGAAATTAATCGCCCGCTGACTCCTTACTTCCTTTTATAAATCTTGTAAATGTTAGTCGAAAGTGGTTTGAAGAGCTAAAAATGTCTTTGAAACTATTGTTTAACAGGTGCTCTATTGTTGACAAAGAAACACATCTAGACATTACAGAAGGTCTTAACAAGTAAATACAAAGAAGGGCCCCTTAACACTACTTAGTGATTTAAGTACGATGTTCTTGTTTGGTTATGTTTCTCTACCTCTCTACTGGAACTTACCTAAATAGATAAGGGCGTACATTGTTTTATAATGTTTTTCAACCCCTTAGGAAACAAAAAAAATTAGCAGGGCATCTTCAACTTGGGACTTGGAGAACCCGAGTCTTAACTGATGATTGCAACCTAAGACATTTTCTCCGCATGTTATAAATCTGCCGAGTCAATACGCTCACTCTCTCTTTCTTTCTCTCAAACTTGACCCGTGGTGGAAATGGTGTTGACTGTTTACTGAAACAAAATCTAAAATAGATGAACTGTTTTGGGTGAAAAATAAGGGTGGGTGTGAATTTTTGTTTAATTTCGTACGAATAAAATGCCACTTCGATACTTGGACAAGTATAATGTAAAATTTGGAGTCAATAATAAATTGTTATTTTAAGTGTTATCTATTGTTTTAATAATTTCAATTTTTGCCATTTTTCAGAGCTTTTATTTTGAAGACAGACTTCTCAAGGTTACTTAATCCATGTACATACTGTTACCTGCCTTTAGTAAGTTGCATTTTGGAAAACATGGGCGCAAAAATTATGAACTCTGTTAAACTCTATCGTTCTTCCGTTCAATTGATTTTATTGCTAGTAAACTGGTAAGAGGAAAGCTCTGCATTGTTTGTGATATCTCATGAATGACTCCGCTAATCTTTTGGGCTCTTTATGACTTTCCCTCAGATATATTAAGAATGATTTCGTATTCAAGAATTTGCTTATATGGTGACGTCATAATCAGGTACTATGAGGAGTCTCCCATTAATAACACAAAATGTCTACCAAGAAAAATACTTCAAAACAAATATGAGTTTTTTGTTACAGGTCAAGTAACTTGCAACACTCACAGTTTACATACTTCTGTAACCAATCTCAATATGGTTATTAGTATCAAAGTAGCCGTGAAAGTACATGGCCTCCCTTTTCTTGTGAATCACAAAATAATCCAGTCTGAATAGGGTTTAAGCTCGCATATGACACCATGAGCCTTACCAAAAACTTTTCCCATCAGCAACCACTGACAGATTAGAAACCTTTTTTACTTTTGATGCATAATAATTGGGACAACCACTCCTCCAAAACCCCACGTTTTCTGTACTGGTGGCACTGGTACTTTTGATGACCTGAAATAAGGAATATATAAATTCATTCCTTTCACCGTAATTTGATGATGCTTTTCAGGCTTACGAAAGCTCTGTCTAGGAAATGTTTAATGTCATAAAAAACTCGCGTCATTCATTCCATATCTTTCTTATTTTATTTAGATTACAATGGCAATGGTTCAAATCTAACGCTGTTGTACGATGTTCCATCGTCTATTCAAAAAGAAATAATTCAGTCCTGTCACTTTTGGATCAAACAGTTTCCAGCACATCAGAAAGTACGATTGCTTGTTCAGGACAAAAGCCAACAATCCGAGACAATGTCGTTCGAAATAATGACATCGTCGCGGAAGGATGGATGGTTGATTTACGATATAACATGGCAAATAAAAGATTTCCTCCGAAATCGCAAACTTAGTCATAAAGCAGTTTCAATTGCTCTAACAATCGATATACAATACCATGGTCAAAGGGAACAATGCAAAAATGGTTGTAAACGAAGCGAGGACACACCATTTGTCGCCGTCCAAACGGTGCATGACACTTCAAGTCGACAAAGAAGGAGTACTAAATGTCAAAAAGATAGCAAACAGTGCTGTCTTCAACCGATGACTGTGAATTTTCGAGATATCGGATGGGACGATTTTATAGTTCGACCAATGTCGATAGACACTAATGTTTGCTCGGGAAGTTGTGAATCTACCATTCCAGTGTCAAAGATGGGTTACCTCAAGAGACTAAAGCAGCGCATACGCTCACAGCATAAACTATCCTTGTGCTGTACAGGAAGAAAATTTAGTGGGGTGACAATACTCTATTTTGATCAGGATGGAGATAAGAAGAGACTTTATAGAAAGTTTGTAGAGAATCTTATCATCAAAGAATGCTGGTGCAACTAATACCTCCTTACCAGAAACTTTCCCAGGAACATAAACTCCGTCTACATGATCCATTATCTGATTGGAAAAGATACAGCTTGGCTTTACATGGCTACTCTTGGTTCCGTTTCCATTTAGATACGTTGTTACTGCGAGATTTAGTTTTCTCTTTCCCTTTCAATCTCGTGTAAACGCAGTGAATGGAACCAAATGGTTACGATATGAACAAGAGGTCTCAAAATGTGAATGAGAGGCTATTTGATTATTTTGTTGCTTGGCGCGATTGCAACGAATTGTTTACATCATGACGTACAATGTTCTGAGAACAATAGACTAAGTTTGTTGATCGAATTATATCTCACAGAATGAAGCAGAGTAAGAACGTTTTCTGCGAATACAGCAATTAATGAACTCCTTCCAAATACTGTGTGCATATGCACACCCTACGGCGATCCGTTGTCCTGTAGACATAAGAAGAATCGAGCCGTCACCAAAGCTTGTCATACAAACGCTCTGCAAAAATGCAACATTGTACCCCTTTAGACATGGACCTACTTGGATTTGTTCCTACGTCTTTTGTGTAGACGGGGTCATAATGTTACGATTACCGCAAACATTGATCCTAAATCACCTTCATTACTCATCGATAGTTAAAATCGACGCTCTCCGTTTTGCGAAAATGGTGTATTTTAGCAGTAAAAAATATTTAAGAATTGAAAAAGAGGGTAAAGACAGATCTTAAAAAACTGCCAACATAGTAAGAAATAATAAAAAATGGGATTCGATAACGTCATGTTTGGGAACGCGTAAAATGCTAGAATATCAGAGATGTATTTTGCTAAAAGGACTATTTAACCATAGATGTACTTTCCTAGAATCAAATTAGGGTTAGGGTTAGTGTTATTGTTGGGCTTAGGGCTGGGGGTTTGGTTACTAGTACCTATTCTTACAAAAGGATTCTAGCAAAGTACATCTTGGCAATAAAATTTCTACAATAGTATAACTTGGCAATTCTAGCAAAGTTCGTCTCAAAAATTCTAGCATTTCATAGCGTTCTGTCATGTTTAACTGTAGGATGAACTAAAACTGATATTGTGAGGTTACGAATCACTCACGCCTTCCATGTCTGTAGCAGAAAAGGAACTGCAAATTAGCTAACTTTGCACTTTCTTCACGTGAAGATGTCTAAAACAGGAGGAGTATCAATGTGACTAACATATCCTTCCGTTCAAAGTAAAAGTATTAAGAAGTGATTATCACATGGTAGAGCTCCCTTTGAACATTTCTTGGAGAACATATTTTTCAGATAAATATGCCTGTCATTTTATGGATAATTTTGCATTGAGGTGCAAAACTACAATGAGATTTTATTGTTTTTAATACCCTTGTTGAAGTTCAATCTTAATGTAGGGCGCTGCAATTTAATTGCACCAATATTACGACAGTTACCATGGACAGTTACCTTCTATCATACCAGGGGTTTGCAAGACACATCTTATTTTATCATTTTATCCAAGTGAGAGGCAAAGTAGTTGTTAAGCCTGTTTAACAGGTATACAGATGTCTTTATCGCTAACGTTACAAATTTTAACATCAATCTCTGTTTGTTTAAATCATGATAATAGAAGAGAAAGATAATTTTGATAGCAGACTTTTATATCTTCTATTACGTTGTATCTAAGCGCTTTACAGAATAACTGGTGCGATTTATCTATAGCATATATCATGCAAAATACGTTAAACTTTATGGTAACAGTGCTGCTCTAGTCTTCTTAATGTTTCGTCTTAATACAACAAGACATTGTTTAAACTTGGGGTGTGACAGTATGAAACTGTATAAATGTTAAGGCTGATCCAAAGTTTTCAGTGAGATATTGCTTCTTCACGACAGTTTACCCAAGGTTATGACTTTGTTTGGGAAGGTATATCATTTAATAAAGGAGGTGCAAATCAAATCAAGATGCTAAGGCACAAAGGCATGCAGGCCTGCAAAATACCGACAAATTTAATAATGATAATTAAGGCCCTAATTATTAATGCCACATTTTGGCCGAATCAACTGTCAATTTACTGCAAGTTTTAATTTTCAGTGTATCGGTGAAGAATTTTAAGTAGGCTAATAAACAACGGCATTTTGTTCTTAAAATACGTGAGTTTAAAACCGTAAAAAGTGACGTTATCATCACCTAAAATTTTATGCGAAACTAAAAATTTGAGCAAGCATGTTTTACTTCATCCCAGTATGGCGAGGACTATATGATCGTAACTTCATACAAGTTAGTCTTGATTCTTGTTTACTACGGTAAGAGTTTTTCGATTTAAATGTGGTCACATTAACCATGAAAATTCTTGTATGAGAGTGGTGTAATTCACCTTGAATCTGATGTGAAGAGATGGCAACTTCAAGCACTTTTGTTTAACTAGATTTTAAGTGTGAGCATAAAAATTGCCAGTAGCATATGTTGGTCTCGTGTCGGTCTGAGAACTGGCATGACACTACCTAAATCCTAAAGACAACTAAAAACATGGCGACTAAAACAAAGGTCAAGTCTGTTGTAATCTTGTACCTCCTAGTCTTACTAAATGGCAAAACGGTCTCAGTAAGGATCCCTCTCCTTGTCACGGAGTCATAGTATTTGTATTTATTTACATATCATATGCATTGAAGGTAAGCGTTACGTTGTGATTAATAATTTCATTATTAGCACACTAACAGCCTTTAATGTATGGGTTTATGGTGAATCTGGAGCACAACTGGAGACAAAGTGACAAGAATGATTTTCATTTGTAAATGCCGTTAGTAATTTTAATATCTCGTGACGTATTAAATTTGTCTGTTGACTTATTGTATCAAACTATGTTTATCCTATCATATTCATCAGCATATGTACGCCAGTGTACACCTTAACGTATTTGCTATCTTCAAATCCTCTCTTCTATATATGATTTCTATCTTCAATGGGCTGTGGACAGATTGATGGCCAGTTGGTTGTCCTTCCATGGTCAAGTCACATGGCGTAGAGAGGCTGGTTTCCAGAATTGCGTAGAGCTGGATGCGATGTCCACCGGTGGAATATTGGGAGCTAATGTGGCGGCTAGTGAAGAGTGAACTATGTTATCACCGGGTCACCATAGCTCAGTTGGGAGAGCATCACGCCGCGAATTCGTGGGTCCCGGGTTCGAATCCCGCTGGTGATATTTTCACTTTTCACTAGTGTCTCTTCTAACTTGCTTAACGTATTTCCAAAATGTTTTGGTTAACGATTGCTAATTATGGCAATAAAAGATCCTTTGGACTAAGTTACCAGTTAGCGCCCTTACCTTGATATCGTCTGTCTCGCAGACGTGATCATAGTGGTATTAAAAGATACTGAATAGAATAACCTTCTCAGCCACGAGTTAAAATTTCTGTTACTTTGTGTGTAATACTCGTCTGTAGGAAGATTAAGTGTTACTATTAGTCCATATTACGGTGCTACTTAAATCATTCTATTCATCTCCACCCAAAATTGTAAAAATCTTTGTTTAATCCACAGAACATAGAATCATGAATAGTGATGGCCTTAAACAATATTGTAATGTTTCATTGGTTGGAAACATTTGAATGAAATAAACCAAAAACGGTGGTATGGAGTCAATCGTTAGTCTTTCTTTTTTATTTCCAGTCTCGTCTTTGTATTATATCCTTTCTTGCGCCCAGTCTCTTCTTTTTACCTGAGCGTGTTTTGGTACATGGGCAAGTTATTGATATCTGAAAGACATAAATTGGTCTCTACGGGGTTTATTTCTTCGGTTTGACTCGATGATTCTTTTCAAGATCCCAAATTTAAGTTCACAACTAAGTGCTCAGAAAAACTAATTTTGCCGTTCCTTTTAGTGTTGTCTTTTAGCACTGGAATGGAATGAAAGGGTTTCATCTCAAATAATGTAGTTAAACAGCTACGAAGCTGTTTTAGTGCAGTAATCAACAAAAACAAAGAACGTTTGATCTGCAAAGCTGGCTAGAACTACCCTAAAAACCACTGAATTTTTTTTAATTTAAAAGGAATTATATTTACATAACAACAATAGCCTCAAGAAATAAGAAAAACTTTAAGAGTATGGTTTCGATTCGTTTTGAACTATCCTACATTGGTTCACCACAATAAAAACAGTCTTAAAATCAACAGGATTCTCTGTCTTGAAAATGCGTTTGATTATTTTCTATTTTAAGTTGACAATATCCAAAAAAAAGTTACAGTACATGGTAAAGAATGTGATTAAAGGCTCTTTTCCTATTTCAAAAGTTTTAGTTTTCGAGGGTAATAGCT
>JAAAKL020014031.1:0-12162 GCA_010016065.2 Carybdea cf. marsupialis auct. non (Linnaeus, 1758) | reverse complement strand
CTTTCCCAACACGGAGATATCAGCTTTCCAGGTTTTAAATCTCTCCAACAAAACCTTATCATTGATGCTAGTTCCTAACGTAAGGAATCAAGGAATATCAACAGATTTTTGAGCGGAGATTTTTGAGATTCAAACGCCTCTAGTTTAAACACTGTATACACTACAGGTCTGGTATTTTGGGAAACTGCCTATTTTGCGGTTGCCTTAAGATATCTGGAGTCAAATCGTACTATTTCTACTTTTGATTTGTAACGTCATCACTTTCCCTCCTTCTAAAAGGGAAGTTGTCTCCTTTCCAACTAACAGTTTCGACTTTACTCAGTGCTGCAACCACAAAATATTCATTGAAGTGGGTAGACCGGTTTTTATCCACATGATCAATGTTCCAAGGACTTGGCCACAAAAAGGCACAAACTCTGTTAATATTTTTCAATCACTTTGAAAATCATTTAGGGCGAAATAGCTTTACTGAATTGTACTCGCAGATCGTGTCAGAAGTGTAATCTATATAAGACAAGATCTTCTTTGTTTTCCGTATTTCTTTACATAATATAGCAATGCAATTATAAAAGAAGTCCATAACTCATGTAGGCTTACTCTGTTAAAATCTGAACTCTGAAACTCTGAAGACCAAATAACTCCCCGGTCAAAAGTGGTTATCTTAAGAATAGTCATGGCCCTGTGACATCCGATACTCAACTCTTTCCCAGACTACTTCCATACCAATAGCCCCTCCCCCTCCCCCGCCTCCTTAGTGGTTCCGGCACCACTGTTACTAATACTTAAACTCGGTTTAGCCTGAATGTCAACATCATAATGATTGTCATATCATGTCACGTCATGTCATGTCATAACCGTTCCAAACGGAAATTCCAGACTTCAGTAACACCGTTTCGGTGACACTTCTTGAGACTAATCACTACTCACCAAACTTAGGAAGCCTGCTTCCAAGCAGGTGAACATCAGCAAAGAAAAGGGGAGAACTGAATAAGTAACTCTCACTGCGTCAAGTACGGTGAAAACATCTTTAAAAAAGACCACAAGACAAAATTAAAAGTGTACGATGCTATCGAAATCGGTACTGTCCGGAACTGTATCAGGCATGGCTTAATCGTTTTGGGTCCTTTGCGTTTTATTCAACTGCCCTCTACACCTGTGAAACATGTACGAGAAATTCAAGTTATTTTACTACGAGAAGCTGGTTAATAACATGTAATCACGTACAATGTACTACTCTATAAACTGACCTGATGATAACATACTGTTCTTTTTTCTAGTCGCCACACTAGCTCCTGAGACTTCGCCGGTGGCCATCGCATTCAGCTTTACGCAATTTTGTAGACCACTCTCCCGTACCATGCGCCATCAGCTGAAGGAAAAAGAGAAACAACAAGAAAGAAAGCGCATACTGCAACGACAGAAGGAACGACCATGAAACCTTGTAACAGGCTCTTTCATAAACGGGTAGGTCTAATCAGTCATCAGACGCATAAACACAGAAAGGGTACAAGAAAACTCCAAAGAAAGGTAAGTATATTGTCAGACACGATTGGACACAATGAAACGAAATGTGATTGTAGATGATATCAGATAAAAGAGACAGTTTTTACGACCAGACAATCGAGTTTTCATTTTTGAGACTAGAGCCCTGACGACTTCGAAACATGGAGTATGAAGTTTGACAATAATCTATAGATAAACACTAACAGCGATATATACATCCATTAATATGAATAAATAATTTACTCAGATCTATGATACAGGCCTGTCTACATGCACAAGTATTCTAAAAACATATCTATTGTAGATGATATCCCATATTAGACTGACAACTTGTAATCCAGGTTTCATTTTTGAGACTAGAGCCCTGACGACTCTCTATATACAACAGTGGTGGTTTTGAAGGGTGCGGGGCCCTCGGCCGAAAAAGTTTGCGGGGCCCACTGAAGTGTGCATTGCAAGGAAGTTCAGACATGATCGTACTATGGAAGTTCCAGAGACATTTTATTCCTTCCAGTGGATACAGTTTCGAGTTTTCACTTGCTTCCATGATACTGATATGAGCAGTCAGACACATTCTTTTTTCTTAGCATTGAGGGGCAGGGCCCCCTACAGGCGCGGGGCCTCGGGCCAAGGCCCCGTCGGCCTCCCCCTAAAACCTCCACTGATATACAATAACAAAAATTGATACTCGACAAGTTCACGCCTGAAGATCCGTCAAGCAGTACTGGTTGCATAAGACTAGGGACGCTTCAGATGGCAAATTGTGCTATCAGATAGGATTTGATACTTGTTTTTAGACTACTTTTAATCGACAGCATCTTTCAGGATATCCGTCTTGTTTATTGACGTTGAAATCATAATAGCAATGTTCACTTACAGGATGAAGTGCATGCACTGACATCGTTGCGTCCTAATTGTACATCCTGGCGACCGCTCTCGTGTTTTGTCGTTTCCATGATCACGCAGAGGGAAAGTGATGGAGTCACAAATCAAAAGATTTGGAAATAGTACGATTTAACTCCAGATATCTAAAGGCAACCCAGGAATAGGCGTTGTGCCAAAATACCAGACCTGTAGTGTAGGTAGTGTTTAAACCAGAGGCGTTTGAATGTCAAAAATCTCTGTTCAAAACTCTGTGGATATTCCTTGGATCCTTAAGTTAGGACCCAGCATCAAATAACAGGGTTTTGTTAGAGAGATTTAAAACTTTGAAAGTTGATATCTCCGTGTTGGGAAAGGGCATCATTCTTTATTTTGGCCATTGACGTTCTTCTCTAATGGGGCAACATGAAAATAGAGTGCTTTTTCCATAATTCAAACATTTCAAAATGATCGCGTCACACTTTCCTTCTGCATTGTGATAAATAAAACATAAGTTACGTAGACAGGTTCTAACACAAAATATGGATGCCTGTCACCGACATGTATGATGCACTTACTGCGTCCTCGCAACAGAAGAGGGCGAGATAAACAGGTTTCTAGTCTCGGTTTCACCTAGTCAAAAGCTATATTTGGCTAAAATAAATAAACAATAATAATAATAATGATAATAATAATAAATAAATAAATAATACCTTTTTATGAATATGTTGATGTTTCGTTATTAAAAGTAAATGAGTTTTGTTAACATGCTACGTATATATAAAAGGCCTTTATCATAATGCGAATCTTCTGAATAATACGACGATAGCTACTTCCAAAATTTTTGCCCTATTTTGTAGAGAAGAAACGCATTTACAGATTGATTTGTTTTCCTTAGAAATTACTGGAAGGCTACTGTTGCAGTTAAAATAAGTTGATGAAACCTCACGATAATGGCTCTCATAAGTTACTTTCCGATTATCATGACAGTAAAAAAATTCCTTTTGCCTGCCTCTTGCCTCCATCGATGTCTGCACCATCACGGAGGCGTGCTAATGCGTTCCCGCACTAACTCAGCGAACTCCTTCTTTGATTGTGTTGCACGATTTGCCTGATTTATGTACACTGCAAGTATACACTGTAATTTTAACCCATGGATCTCGGTAACATGGTTTTGTTGCTTTAGCAAACATCATTTACTTCATGATTGCATTGTTTTCCTATCTACATATATGAGCAGTATATTTCAAATACTGGGCATTGACACAGCTAGTTTATATTTTGTGCTCCAACAATTTTCCGTATTTTTTCATTACAGTACACAAAGCTATAATTGAAGAGCTTAGTGTGTGATTAGGCCTTAACCGTCCCATCTACATCCATTACATGTATAACGCATTCACCCCAAAATTATTGATTTGATAAACATTTTCTAGAAAGAAAATATCGATCAGAAGATAATTGCTTAAAAATCAGTAGGCCTATTTTCTTTTAATTTTATCGAATAGTAAGTGTTTTATTGACAATACGCTGATACTTCTTTGTGATCATTGTTCTTTCTTCTTCTTTTTTGCTCTCCCACGATCATAACAGTGAATAAAACATGATGAATGATATAATAGCATAAAAAAGCGAAACAATTGTTTGTATCAAAATACTATTTTCGCCTGGTACTTCTCAAAATACCACATGGTCACAAAGGAACGCGAAAAGGAAGGAATGAAACTAATACCCAGCTTTTGTTTTTAATGATTGTCAATCAGAAGTCGACTATCTGACTGAGGTCGTTTTATCCACTCAGTGTTCATAGAACTATGTTGCTACTGGGTATCAGTTTCATTCCCTCCTTTTCTTGTTTCATTCTGACGATGTAAAGCATAGTGTGCATTTAATTCCATATACATGGGTCACGTATATAATGCATTCACCTCATGAACTATTGATCTTATTTGAATATATCATACTAGGACGACGATTTCGATAAGATGATATTTACTTAAAACCAGTAATTTTGTTTAGTGTACCGGATAGTAAGAGTTGCAATGATAACACGTTGATGTTTCCTCGCGATCATTGTTCTCTTTTCCTATTCTCCCAAGATCATTAAAGTGAACAGTGGCAGCGTTAGTATAAAAAAAGTGGGAAGACTTTCCATTTATTAACCACAATAAGGCGTGGTCATGGGCGTGGTCATGGTTATCCCTTTCTTCCTATTTGACACTCCAATTTTCTCATGGGATTTGGGTGCTTAAAAATTTTCTCTTTGAAAAAGGTTGGGGGACACGTCCGCCTAACCCAATCATCAAGGATAATATAATATTACGAGATAGGAAAACGACTTTATGCCAAAGATAATCGCTGGCACTCTCAGTGTACAAATTATTCACAAAGGAACATGAAAAGGAAGGCACGAGACTTATACCCAGCTGTGTTTTAAAAATAGCCAATTAAAACTACGGTGTCGAAGTCAACTATCTGATTGGTGTTATTTTATCCAATCAGTGTCCATATAATTATGTAACTGCTGGGCATTAGTTTCATTCCTTTCTTTTCGTTTTTCATTCCGAGAATTTGTATTCTAACGCGTGCTAAAGAATATATCTAACTATCAAGATGATTTCGTCATGCGCTGGGAAAGTGTGACGTCACAATATGAAAATTTTTGAACTATGGAAAAAATTCTCAATTTTCATGTTCCCTTATTAGTAAGAATGTCAATAGCCAAAATTGAAAGTGTTGCTCTTTCCCAATACCGAAATACCAGCTTTCAAATTTTTAAATCTTTCTAATAAAACCTTATCATTTGATGATGGTTCATAACGTGGGGAACCAAGGAATATTAACAGAGTTTTGACCCGAGAAATTATACATTTAGGCGCCTGTAGTTTAAACACTATATACACTGCAGGTTTGGTATTTTGGGGGACAGCCTATTCCATGGTTGACTTTAGATATCTGGAGTCAAATCTTACTAATTACAAAACTTTTGATTTGTGACGTCATCACTTTCCCTGCGCATGTCGTGCTATATTCATATTCTGTGATATAAGCAAACGTCTTGAAATGATACTATGTAATCAAAACGCTATTTATGCTCTCTCCACCCCCTACTTTCATAACGTATCGACCTCAAAATTATTGCTCCATCAAAATTCTTCACGGGGGACATTGTAGATAAAGAACGATCTACTAATCGATATATTTTGAACCATGTGTGGAATGCTATAATTATAAATATCCTGCGAATTTCTTGAAGTGACAATGTCAACAAAATCTTAATATAGTGTGGGATAGGAATGAGACGGTCTCGCCACTTGGATTCATAAAATACCTGTCCGAATACCGGATAACCATCACCGATCGGTGCATTATTGTATCGATAAAAAGTGTTTAAATAACATCGGATGAAAATGACGCTTAGCTTCATGTAAACAGAGTATAGAATGCAGCAGACGATTCATACTGTTTGGTTGAAAAAGGCATTTTTCGTATGACACTCCTCAGAACCTACAACAACATAAATACACATGGGATAGATCATGCGGTTGATTAACTTAACAATGATTGGTTTACAAAAACGTCCACCGAAACACAATTCAGAACAAACGAACATCGAAGACAAAATCTACGTTTTGGCGGCATAATTCCGGAGTATCGGAAGATTTAATATGAACGGGTAACGGAACATTTGATAGGAACGAGTATCGGAACATTTAGTATGAACGGGTATCGGAACATTTAATATGAACGGGTATCGGAACATTTAATATGAACGGGTTTTCAACCAAATAGTATGAATTTTCTGCTACATTCTACACTTCGGTTTTACACCACCAATAATTTATTTAAACAGAGAATCATACATGATAAAATGATGAGGTTTCAACTTCGATTTAAATCAACAGATATTCCCTGTGAACCAACTTTCATTTTTATCTGTCAATATTCCTATGGATACTGATTCCAAAGAAACAGGGGAAAGCGCATAGCAAGGTCGGAAAAGAAGAATAAAAAAAATATTTTAGGAAGCAACAAACTGACGATTATAACAAGGGGAATGGAAAATTTGCGAGCTCTCAGAATAGATCAATTAGCTAAAAATCAATGCATAAAAAATACAGATTTGTATTGTCATTTGATATTTAAACAGCATTAGTAGAGTATATGGCTTGTAGCGATGGTATGGTCACATCCTGCGCCTGCCTCCGAGTCATCCAACCCGCGTGGTCCTGGATTTTAGTCCGTCTGCAGCAGGATGGAGACGTACACGAGGCGCACCTCGCACTCGATGTCGTCGCCAAAGATCTGCGATCCTGTGGAGTACCTCAATCTCAAGTGGAGCAGCTCGCTGCCGATCGTCAGCACTGTCGAGCACTTGTGTTTCAAGTTGGCTCTACGCACCGCACGGTGCTCGAGGATTAGTGTAGTGTGTGTGTTGTGTCGGTGCAGTCTTAGAATAAACTGTATGTTGTATAAATGGCCCCACGTCCGACCTATCATCATTCGGAGCTTTTATAATTACTCGTGCTGTTCGTGTACTGAAACAAAGATGTTTAAAGTACAACATAATATACAACTTCACTAATGATATGGTTGACTTGCAATAAGGCGCTCCTGCATCAGGTAGTCTTTGGATTGGCGTAGGATCAGTCAGCAATTATTACATTGGGTCTAACATTACGTGAAAGATTTGTATCCTAAAGATCGAAACTGCTGAGCTAGTGCTAATTCATCTAAGGATGTATAGCGAGTAGTTTCCCTAAAATGTTGGAGAGGCAAGTTTTATGAGAGTTTTACAGCATTTCCTTGTAAACGGAAAAGGTCTGTAAAGATGGCTCTTGGCGCTGAACTTTGGCCTGGTTTCCTTCTGATGCAACTGTAAAAAATCCCGATGTCTTCTTGACAACACCACTGTATGTATCACCTCTAGATAGCATATTTCTGTGGTAGGGTTAGAAGCTGAAGGACCGAATTGATAGATTAGCACTAGTTTATCTGGAGAAGTAAACACGTGATAAATGTTTAAGGTATTAAGGTGTTTAAGTTGTTTCTGACTCTTTCAACATGTACACTCAATTTCTTACATGAAACTAGCGATAGTCAGTGGACGTCGGTTTTTTCCAAATGCGTTTAAGCAAGGATAACTTCACTCTTCTTCAAACCGCCGAAGAGCTAGCTTCTGCAAAATTAAAGATTTTAACTTGCTGTCTCGCTTTAATTATCATTCTATTCAGATGACTTGGCAGAGCCTATGCGATGGAAAAGTGTGACGTCACGATTTTGAACATTTTTTAATTAAGGGGGAAAAAACTCAATTTTTATGTTACTCTATTAGTGAGAACGTCAATGGCCAAAATTGAGAGTGGTGTCCTTTCCCAACACGGAGATATCAGGTTTCAAAGTTTTTGATTCTCTCTAACAAAACACTATTGTTTAATGCTGGTACCTAACTTAAAGAACCAAGGAATATCAACAGAGTTTTGACTAGAGATTTTTGAGATTCAAACGCCTCTAGTTAAAGCACTATATACCCTACAGCTCTGCTACTTTGGGAAGCAGGCTATTCCAAGCTTGCCTTTCGATATCTGGAGTCAGATTGTACTATTTCTAAAACTTTTGGTTTGTGACGTCTTCACTTTCCCTCCGCATTGCTAAAGACAACCAACGTACTGGAGGGTTCAAGTTTCCTCCCAAGCTTCAAAATTTCACCTTGACAATAATTTAACTCTCTTCTTCCTCACCCCTATAATGGAGAGTTATAAAAATTCCCATGGGATTAGTCTCCTCTCTTTTTACATTTAGAGCAATACCACGTAGATGATAAAGAGATATGATGTGGAAATAACTTCTTTAGCATGCAAAGGTTGTCGTGTCAAAATTTAAAGTCAATTAGAAGATTTCACTCTGTTCATCTAGAATGCAAATCGGTTTAGGAAAGAATGGGGCCTACGTCACGTTTGCAAAGGTTGTTAAGAGATAAGAACTTTTCTTAATCTTCAACTAGATTTAGTCCGGCGAGTTCTTCAAAACAACCAAAGTAGGCGACATTACAGAAAGGTGAATGCAGGCGAACTGTTGGCCAGTGATCAGTCGAAACAGGAACAAAATTTCGGAAAAAGGGCAGTCTACCCTTCTCCCAAAATAAGCTTACTGTTTTGAAATCAGACGTATAGAACATTCGTACATTCCTTAAGCTTTAATTAAGTTTCATGGAATGAGTTTCTCGAAAACAAACAATCAAAGTAGCTTGAATAGAAGAGTTATGTTAAGCAGGCTTTAGGCAATCTACGTGTGACAGTGTGGCATGAAAATTGTCATGCAAGAGGTTGCTGCTTCTACGAATGCACCACAGATTTTCAGTCCAACGAGAAGTCCGGTAAAACATTTGTCACTATAACATTATACTAGGAGCTGACACTTGGCAGATTACAGATTCTGGGAGGAAGGGGATGAGTGGCTTGAAAGTAAATTTTGATTTGTCAACGAAGGGTGTGACAACAGTTGTAATCAGTTAAGGACGCGTTTTGACATTATTGCTCATGTTAAACAAGGAATCAAACAATATAACACTCTTTCTAATTTTGGTTTGCCTTAGCTAGCAATATTTGGAAATATTATTGTAGATAACGAACCTTTAGTGTTTTCAAAGCGAAATTGCATTAATGAGGCTGCTACCTTCTCCCCACATGTGTCCACAACTGCATAGTACTATCAATACTTACTCGTGCTGTCGTTACTGGGTTTCTTTATAGATGGAAAGCAGGGTCATAAATTAAAGTCAAAGCATGCAAATGTGCCACCACATGTTCTATTTTTATTCGTTGTGATATTCAATCCAATATTCAATCCAAGTATTGTCAAGTATACAAAATCGATCCCATCGCTTACACATATACGGCAATGTAGCCTTGATACATAAGCATCCTGATCTTCTCTGGTATACAGTTCTTAGTCTCCTTAAACACATAAGGAACTCATCTGTGGCCTTATGACTAAAACACTTTGAGTCCTGCCAAACCAAATGACATGTAAATGCATAAAACATGCGAAGAAAAAATATGGAAATAGGTATATAGCCATGTATTACACCGTCATATCTAGTGCACAAATCCATAGTTACACAGAAAGATACAAAGCAAACAAAAATATGTTTATTTATCTAATTGCTTCAATGCAATTTCACAGCGATAATTTTTCCTTACTGACGACTTACAGTAGGGAATGGATTGTTTCTTTAATCTTTCTGCTTGTTGTATTGATTTCTCTGTCCAGTATCTCGCTATTTCCCAAGTCAAGGGCGCGGTCATTTTCCCAGAAGTGTTCCGTGATCTCGTGGCTCTTTATTTCTCCTCTTTCGATTGCTTTCTTGTGTTCTTTTTCCCTCTGACGTAATGAACGTTTGGAGTCACCAATAAATGTTGTTGGACAGTCTTTGTATCTTACTTTGTAGACAATGTTGTTGCAATCTTCTGCTGATAGAGAGTCCTCTAGTTTTGGTAGTGCCTTGCGTAAGGTGGAGGCTGTGAAGAAGAAACATTGGATGTTGTGTTTCTTGAGAATTGTTATGATGACTTTACGTGTGTTATTTATGTAATTCTCACGCAACACAACAAATTCGACATTGTGAGAATATTTATGCAATTATTGTATTCATTTTACGTATTTTTCTACCTTTACCGCATTCTTCTTGTGTGATCCATTCTTTCATATCTTGGTGGTTATCATCTACGCAGCAATTTAATGGTGTTTTAGTGGAATAATCAAGAACTGGGAGTTGCAATCTGAGTTAATGTGGACTATATCTTAACTGGAGATTTGAGTTCTGAAAAAATATCCAGAATATACAGTTTCTGTTTGAGAGACCGATTTAAATTATGGGTGCGTTTTACAAGGATACTTACGAAACAGCAAAAACATTTTCGTACTTAAAAGCCTTTTTCATCCGACACTCCTCAGAGTACAAAATAGCAATTGAGAAGAAATCAATGAAACTTAACCAAACTGTGTTTTAAAAATTGCCAGTCATAATGCTGACTACCAGATCTGTGTTATTTTGACAAATCAGTGACTGTGGAACTATATGGTTAACCGAAAAGATCCAATGAAAAGAAAAATTTATTTTGTCTACAAAGCAACGGTTTTCTTGCGTTGATGTGGACGGATTCCAAAACAGCTAGGTGGAAAGCAGATCTAGCTTTACCTATTACACGAAAGCGTTCATCGGTATACAATTTCGCACAGTCTGGGTTTTCAAGCACGTGCTGCCCTATGGCAGAGTCTCATTGCATAGCAGTGCTGTTGACTTGAGGAATCTGAGGTGGATGTTTCCTTGTAGGAGCTGATACATGGCGAATACAGGACAAAACATGCTGCTAAGTCTATCAAGTAATCTCAAAGTCGTGCTTCCGACATAGCCAGCCTGGCACAGGCAAAAAAAGAATACACAATAATGCTACAATTTGATGTAAAATGTGCTCGCTATTTTGTGCAGTTGTAAATTTGAGTTTGTAGTTGAGATGAAAACAGAACATGATTGGACTTGCGTTTACTTTCCCAACCAGCGATATGACCCCTACTGATAAACCTACTGCACGAACGTGCCATAATTTTTATTAGCACAAATGATTTTTAGTTCCTTTGGTTTGATCTACAATGCAACACAAAACGCCAGGATTTGCATGTCCAGGAAAAACAGAAAAACCAATAGAAATTGAAAATAATGCACCGTAGGCTCCCTGTGGTTGCCATATGGCCTTTGATAAATTTTAAACATAAAGATATCGTTGCTATCGCAAGATCTTCACTCAACAGTTCGCAGTTTTTATTCAGGTCATATCGACCAGCACGACCGTTGAGAACTTCTGCTACCCAACTCTCCAAAAATACTAACACAGCTCAGTTTTGACGTGGAAAACTTCGTATCTTGGTAGCAGTTTGCTGGACACTGGAAAGCACAATGTACCACCCACCAAGAAAAGATTCTCGCTGAAGATTTATTTTTTAAAAAATCAGGACTATCTCCTCATATCACCAACTCGGATCTTTCTTGGCAATTATCGCTGCTAGGACAACACGAGGTTTATTGTTCCTACAGAAATCCAAAGTTTAAAACAATAGCTTTGCTTGGATTGACGATACTGGAACTGAAAGCATGAATTCTTAGTGTTTGGAGTTAGTTTAGAGTTAGTTTTTCCGCTGCTGGTACAAGATAATACGCTAAAAAGGAAATGAAATCTGACTAAGTTTCGCCTAAGCAGACTTCCTGAGATCTATTGGAAATTTTTGCTTTCAATACACTTGATGAAGTCATTATAAATAAAGTTTCCTTTTTGGCGTATTATCTTTTATCTATTGTCGGCGTCTTCATCACCTTGTCAATAATATACTAGTGGTGTCCTGCTTGCTAACTTTATGAGGTCGCCATTTTACCATCTGATTAGACTGTCCTTTATTCTGAGTTTAAATCTATAATTATCAACCAGTTCAGAAAGACAAGTAATACCATCCTCAAGGGATTAAATATCATTATTTTACAAATACTCAAAACTAAGAACTTGGAAATGTTAGAACCCTTACTTATGAAAACGTTTAATATCAATATTTGAGTATTGTTGACAGAAACAGTTCTGTCTGCAGATTGGGTATATATATGTATATATATATATATGTAAGTACTCAGGAAGACACACAAGCAGTCATGAACTACATAGTATAGATCTCATAAACATGAAGTGCTTGAGGCACTGGCCCGGTTCGAACCCAGGATCTCCCACTCCGAAAGCGAAGACTTTACCATTG
>JAAAKL020014030.1:0-10314 GCA_010016065.2 Carybdea cf. marsupialis auct. non (Linnaeus, 1758) | reverse complement strand
GGGTTATTTCACGGGGTTATTTCACGGGGTTATTTCACGGGGTTATTTCACGGGGTTATTTCACGGGGTTATTTCACGGGGTTATTTCACTGGGTTATTTCACAGATATGAGTTATTCCAAACGTTGCCAACGTCGACTTGGCGAGTTGGGTTGTTTGGTGTTTAAACTATCATTAGAGAACATTACGATCCGTTCTTTATTTTTCTTTTTAATCCATGTTTATGCTGTTAATTGCGACTGGATAGACAGAAATGATCTTACAGACACGATGTTCCAATACTTGATACTTACGACCCCACAACATCCATTTCCTTAGACTTTTTTGCTGTTTCAAACTTTAGTTATGCTCTTTCTTTAAATATTAAACATGGTTCTATCTATATACAGTTTCCTATGGAAATGATAAAAAACAAAGTTCATATCTGTAAATTGTATTTGTATTAACTTGCATTCATCCACAGAGGATAGAGCTATCTGTTCTATCTCATCAATTTTAATACATTATTTGCAATTTGGGGGCTAAAATACTCATTGGGGTATGTCTACGAGCTAACGAGTTTGAAAAAGTGGGGGCTGCAATCCTCACACACAAATTAGGATAGAACTATTTTTTCAGGCAGCTGCCAAATGTTGAAAGGATCGAAATAAAACTCGATTAACATACGCGATCAGTGGCGGTTTTGAGGGGTGGGGCCCTATGACGTCATGCATTACATGGAAGTTCAGACATGATCGTACTGCGGAAGTTCCTGAGACATTTTATTCCCTCCAGTGGATATAGTTTCGAGTTTTCACTTACTTCCATGAGATTATTGTGGGCAGGCAGACACATCCTTTTTCTTAGCAGTGAGGCGCGGGGGCCCTACAGGTGCGAGACCTCGGTCCATGGCCCTGTCGGTCTCCCCCTATTGTACGTGATGCATGATATGTAATACATTATAATTTTTGCAATGTTCTTTGCGATGTTAAGCTTTGAGTTCCGTTTTCAAATTCCTCCGTTTGCTCCTCGTATCTACGAGTCGTATTTGTCATTATTTTGTAGGCAGGTGTTATATTTCCGGTTTCATTCTTTTCCCTTTCACTTAATAACGTGTCGATCGTGTTTTACTTACAATTAAGTTGCCACTATAGTGATAAGATTCTGTCCTCCAGACTCCTTATGAAGAATCGCTGGAACTCGCCCTCATTAAAGCATTTTCCATATTCACGAGTCGGCCGATTCGTTATCTTTCAAACACGCGTGGAAGTAGTCGATACTTAATTTCGAATGTATAGTTTAAAGTCCTGAATATCTTTCACTAAATTCTTGGCCAGGTGAGTTGCTTCTTATTCGTCCATCTGGTTGTTGATGCTGTCAATGTTTGTTCATCAATCACTTCATGAAAGTCCCTTCCAGAGCTTGAAGAGATTCTTTGGGTTGAGGAAATCGATACATAAGAGACATCAGCATCCTCTGGGTCTAGTTTGCTTTCTACATCTTGTTTATCAGGGATGAATCCTCGTCCCCAACAAGTTTTCTAACAGCGACCATCTTCTCGATTAGCTTGTCACCGATAAAATTGTCAATGTCTTTTGAATTCTTTCTAAAGAATTTGTAAATCTCTCCGTGGCTTGGCCGCTTTTTACTAATGCCTCTTATTTGCCTGATTGCTCCATAAACATCTTCCCCAATTGGAATCTCATTGTCTCTTCTTTCCATTTTTCCAAGCAATATGCAAATACCTTCAAATGAGCAGCAAACAACAGCAGGCAGGTACTTTTTTGTTTTTTGGTGGCATACTCGATTTCGAGCGTAGCCTATTGCCCGGCCAGAGTGAGCAATGCCCTGGGGAGAGAGCGCATTTACAGGGGTGGTCTTCCGTTGCCTTCCAAACCGATAGTCTTTATATCGGGCTATTCGGGAACAGATAGTACGTCCAGACAAATCGCATAGGCCGAGAGGCGTTGACCAATCAGGGTGCTTGATGTTCTTTAAATCAGTGTCTAATTACTTTCAATAGTAACATGCATATCGGCTTCTTGTTTTTTGTTTATGAGGAGTGAAGACGTTCATGAAAGGCTTGCAGGAAGGTTGTCCATTCAACAGGGCAGTAAGTTTGCTTCGAAACTTGAAGGACTATGTACAGACATTGCGGGAGAAATGCTACTCTTTTGAGAAAAAAGACATCGATGCTGGTGCAATAGTGTATCGCATGGAATCTCGCAGGGAGAGGAGAAAAACGAACTTTTTTTGCAGATTATTGCTCTTCTTTGATTAAGGGTGCTGAACAGCCTGATGAAACTGTTGCTGTTGCAAAGAATCTTCTTTCGACGAAATAATTATTTGCCAATCATTGACAAGTTACTAACTGCTTTACAAGGAAGAATCGATGAATACGCGCTGTTGGACAGCCATTTTGGATTCTTGCAACTTTTGGTTAAGCTAGAGCCTATTGAATTGGAAATTGCAGCAACAAAACGTGTTACTGCAGACCCTGAAGTCCTTGAGGCGGAGCTTTGAGAGGAAATGGCCTATTTTTATCACTTATCAATGGACTCATTGATGCTGATATGATTTCAGCATCAAAAACATTTAAGACAGAGATGTACCTACTTTTGATTAAGAACGAACTTGAAGAGACCTTCCAAATGTGGCCATAATGTTCAAATATATTTGTGCATGTTTCTCACGAATTGTAAAGGCGAAAGGTCTTTCTCTAAACTGAAGTTGCCAAATACTACTCGCGGAACTCTACGGGACAAGAGTGGTTGGCAGAATTGGCTGTATTATCCATTGAGCACGAGTTGCTGAACGTTATTGACATGGGTGCGATAATCTCAGGTTTCGTTAACCGAAAATACAGGCGTGAAGATTTTTAATGTGTTAAATGTATTTTATTGTGACACGTTTAAAACACATGATCTGTTATTGGTCTGAAATAATTGTAAATATTTATTGAATAACTGTGAAGCAACTGTGTAGTTTTTCAGTAAGATGTGTTCTCATCCTCTCTTAAACTTATATTTCGTAATTGGATACTTCCTCGTTTTAGAAGTGTCTCTATTAGTATTAACTGGGGTAATTACTTTCAAAAGGCTGCTAACGAGTATGATTATCATTTCATTCAGTACACTCCATGACACTGACGGGGCCTAAAATCAATTTATGGCACAGTGCTCCCTCTTGCCAAAAACCGGCAGCGATCCCAGTGGTGACATTTTCACTTTTCTCTAGTATCTAGTATCCCCTCAAACTTGAAAAAAAAGATTAGCGTAGTAAAAACAAACAGATGATTAAGAACATGGAAAAGAAGACAGGTTGCAAAATGTTTAGGATTAGATTAGAAGGCGATTTAGAAATTGCGAAATCGATTTCAAAAGATATATTTGACAAAATTGCACCACGTGGCTCTACACCTAGGATCTTGCACGGACTACCAAAGGTACATAAGGAAGTTGTACCACTGAGACCCATACTTTCAGTCATCGGGTCTCAGTCTTGCAGAACGTTTGTGCTCCGTACGTTCCACTTACTGTAGTAATTACGTTGCCAAAGATACATTTTATTTTGTTGAAAAGTATCGAATATTTCCTTAGATAGTGACAACGTTATTATGGCCAGCTATGACGTGTAATCATTGTTCACCCATGTACCCCTAGACGAAACTATAGAAATTCCTCTCGATCATCCCTTTACTAACAATGACAATGGCCATGGACTAACACGAGGACAGCTTAAGTAACTTCTATGCCTCTCCAAAAATTCCCATTTCACTTTCGACCGTCAACTCCATGAACAGAAATATGAGGTCGGTACGGTTTCAGCCCTTGGACCATCGTTTGCTGGCGCTCTCCTTTCTCATCATGAAAAGAGGATTAACTGCCCTTCATCCTTCAAGCATAAAGAGCACGAATAACATGAAGGGGAAAAGTAACCCCGTTCCTAGTAATGGCTTCGTCCTTGAGCAGGGTGAAATAAAAACAAACAGCCCCTCCCCCCCAAAAAAACCCCAACCAACCAAAAAACGCTGATGACTGTTTTCTACCTCTTTGTTTCCCATCGCAAGCTAATCAATTCCTTATCTTAACTTTAAAATTACCAACATCCTGTTTTTCTTACGGTGTCCTTAGATTCCGTCCTCCAAGAGTGCCTTCAAAGCTTGTCTGCAAAGCCTGCCCGTAAAGCCTGTCCTCAAGGCCTGCTCCCAAAGTTTATCATCACACTCTGTCCTCAAAACCTGTCCTCAAAGCCTGTCCTCAAAGCCTGTCCTCAAAGCCTGTCCTCAAAGCATGTGCTCCAAACGCTTCCTCCAACCCTCTTCTCAAATGCTATCAGTCGATTATTAATCAGTTTTGTCGCATTGACGTTCTTCAATCTTTTACATCAAAATTTGTTCACCATACCTTAATTAGATACGTAGTATGAAAATCGAAGGAATGAAACCTGCATAGCCAGTTTATGCATTGTTAGATGTTCTAGTTAGAGAAGTAGCGCAGTACAAGCTTTTCACAGACACCACCTGATTGTGACAAATAACTGCAAATGCTGTAGACCTACTATGTTTATTTGTGATTTATCACCTGCATCGCGAAAGCTTAAAGAAATTAGCCACAGCAATATGACTATCGTCGCTACCTAAGTTCATGCGTTCTGTACCTGCGCTGCCTTGGCTAAGGAACTGCATAATCAAAGGGCATCTGTTTTAGCAGCCTTGAAAGAATGATCTAACGCACTTCTACACAAACCAAAAATGTAGTTTGCTATCCCGGCTTTCCTGGACCACTTTTGATTAGCACTGGCCGTTACACCAATAAATTATTAATACAGTAAACCTGAAAAGTCTCTATTAACATCAAAAAGGGAAGCTATACGGTTTTGAGCTCCTTCGCATTTGCAAGGAGGCATTTGTTTGTAAGTCAACAATGCCTTGATCATAACAATAAATACTTAATGAACAATTTCCACTATACTGTATTCTAATACCTCCATATAATAATACATCAGCCAAAATGAGCAACAAATCGTAAGAGAGTATATATTTGTCCATGAGGTTTCAGCTGATTCAAGACCTGTAGACCTAAACTCTTACTTGGCAGTGTCTTTGATTGACCCTCCTACAGATAATAGCCAGCCCTAATAATTGTTGCACCGGAAATATAGCGGAAAGGTAGCATAGGGTATGGCTGCTTTGAAGTACTGCCTTTAGTAGGGTCATACCGTTTAGAAATTTAGAAATCGTTTGTAATATAACGTTAGGGCTGCTATCATGGTAACAAAATCAAGACGTTCGAATACGTTCGAAACACATCTACCAGACTTTAGGTGAATTCGAACTACGTAAACACAATGGAAAATAGTTTTGAGTTTACTGTTACTTGACAATCGCTTATCCAGGTTGTAAGTTTATTGTTTTTTTAAACAAAATTCTTTGAATCTCTTCAGATCCTGGAACGCAGGTTCGACTATTTATGATCGACTTTCTGAAGTAAATACATTTCCTCTCTTTCCAATCTCGAAACAAGGGAAACTTCTAAACCTATCATCTTCAGATTCCAAAACTTTTCATTTGGGCCATTTGTTAAGATGTTAAAAAAAGCAAAGATCGATGAATGTAAATACATTTGCTCCGCCTTAAGGAAGTAAATATTGCAAATAGGCTTTTTTGAACAGAAAACAAACTTAAGACGTTCATAGCAGATTCATTATTACCACATTATTTGTAAAAATGATGAAATGTGCCGGAACAAGAGGTGCTAAATCTCTTTGCCAATTTTTTTTCTGTGCCAAGAATATGATTATGCACTACATTAAGCCCCATAAACACGTTGCAACATGTCGCATCAACATGTTGAACATAACTCGTTCAGAGGACCCTGTCTTGTTGTACAACTGGGTTTCGCAACTGCGTTTTCATTTGGAACCAAAAAAATTTTTTAAATATATATAATCCCGTAAAACAGCAGAACTTCAATTAAAATATACAAGACGACAAAAATAAAACAACAACTGGTTACAAGCTGACAAGCTTTCGAGATTCTTTATCTCTTCTTCAGGCCGCTCATACAAATTAGTGAAGGGAAGATTACTTATAAACAAGATAAAAAATTTAAAAACAATAAACTTGCTAAAATTTAAAAGTTACCATGAGCCACGAAGACATTTTTACTTACAATAGCATTTCTGAAATACTTTAAAACCTCATAATTACATTTCATTGAAAACTATTCCATAAACATCTGTCTAGCCCAAGTCCACATCCACCAATCACAACCTCGCCTTCAAGCTGAGGTGCAAAATGACCGTAACCAAGAATCAAGTAGGTTAGCCCATTGAACTCTATATAAAAAGACTTTTTTTATAGAGTTCAATGGCTTACCCACGCGATTATACGTGCAGTGGAAGGACCTGGGCCCAAATATACAAACCTATATGACCTTTGGGGAACCTCTCGCTCATTAAGTTTTTTGACCTATTGGAGACATGTTGTGAGAAATAGATCCTGTTCTATTCTAAAAGCAATTGTATCAGATTGTTGTGTGCAACAAACGTTGTACAACTTTGTTCTTTTACACGATGCAACGTGTCGGGCGCGACATGTTATCTCAACATGTTGCACCGTGTATACGGCTCTTTAATCATACTTTATTACTTTCAAAAACGTAGCAACAATTTATTTTATTCGATAATTTTTGCAAATTACTGATACTAAGATAGAGTTCAAAAATACTTACATCCGAGAATTTCAGTATGAAATAATCATCCCTGTTTATATGTTACATATTGATCTAATAGCAAATTAGGTACTCATAAACTAACAACAATTTAGCGGGGAAATGTGCTGACGTAATTAATAATTTCACATTTGTGTGTTTGTGGAGGGGGGGGGGGGGGGTGCGAGGGATTTCATGCAAATATCTAAACATGTACCATGTATCACGTTTCTAATCACTATTACCTAGATTTTAAGCTGGGGTTGTTTAATCCTCGCCCCTTCCCTACTGCCGTTCATATCAAACTCCGCATCGCATTTGGTTACTGGGTGATTATGCCTCTCTGCATTATTGGAATTAGTAAGGGAAACGTAAAAAAAATTTGTGGTGTTGAATTGCAGGGTAAGCTTACAACACCTCAAGGCTGCAACTGCAAACCTTACGTGACAGCTTGCCATATTTTAACATTTCCTTAAATGTTTATTACCCTTTAAAGTCTTACCTACATCAACAACCCCTATGTAGCCTTTTACTTGTTCATTGCTTTACCCTAGTACAATAGTACAAACTAGTACAATAACTTTCTGATCTATTATAGTAAAGTAACTGACTCAGTCATCCAGGAGTTTAACTCTACGTTCACCACATAGAGACGTTGCTTTCTCATGTTCTTTCCAAAAAATATATATTGGCAGACGGTTTAGGACATTGGGCAAGATTGTTTCATTTCCTTGGGTCAGTGATAGAACTAGAACGGCAGCCATATTGCTGGTGTCAAGATTTCATTTATCCAGATCTATGGATGCAAGTAGATGCAAATTGTGAAGGCAAGTGTTCCTAATTGTCAACTAAGGCATTTATTGGTTTTTCGAGAACGAATGAAATGTCCAAATATCCTCGCTCTTCGCCATACGAAATTTTAAAATTATGGCCCTTTTTGGCCCCTTTTAGGTCCTCTACTGTGTAGCACTTTCATAAAGTAAATGAAAGTTAACAAGTCTTACGCATATAAAATGTAGGATCACACTGATGAACAAGGACCGCAAAACGAGCAGCTGTAGGGGCTGCCACATAGTTGGCTTTCTATGATTGGTTTCTAATCTTTACAATAAGAAACAAGAGTACGCTGCAATAAAGAAACTGTAAAATCAATTTTTCTCATATTGCTTTATCTCCTTCTAAGCTCTGACGCCCTCCCCCTTACACCTCGCTAAATCTTATATTTCAGCAGCAATGACATCTGCTGCAGGAAAAAGGATGGATTCAATCAGTCACGAGTTTGAGAAAGATGCTCTATGGCAAGGTCTGTTTGAACATAATATGATGTATTGTGCCCAAGAATGGAAAGAAGTGGAGAAGGAGCGTGATTGGTGTAGAAGAGCACTAGAATAGAGTGAAGTCAAGGTGTAGAGAATAATAACAGAGTGCAAATCCTTAAGGGGAACATCATTTGGTAGCGTAGGTAATCACGATCAACAGCTGACACAAGTATCTACCTTTCAATTACTTGGAAATTCCTTTCAAAATGAAAGTAAGGTGGATACTGAAGTAAATAAGGGATCTAATGTTTGTAGCACCATCAGGGAAAGATGATTAGCATTTATAGTGACAACCTTATAACATAAAAGGTTACAGGAAAAATAACGAAGTCCTGGTTATTTATGCTCTACATCATTGAAATGTTAACTTTTACCATCCACAAAGTAAATTTCTTCTTTAGCTTCAGGTGAGAAATTGGTGAACAGCTGAAGAGGGCAGATGTTTTGATATAAATTGCGATCCTGTTGTTACTTTCATAAAGAACACACTTGAGAGTAAGCCTTTTTACCTCAGTGAATTTGAGCAGTGGTCTCCTTTGTTAAAAGAAATTGATTTGACTTAGACCCCCCTGTGAATTTTAAGTCTATCAAAAAGTAAAACGCAAAGAGAGGCCATCAAGTACACATTTATGTTAATGTTGTATATTTTGGACAATATTTCGAGAAAACAAGATATCATTTACCTGCTGCAACGCAAAACAACTATGGCCAAATTTATTATGTTGTACCTCTTCTTATTGGTGTCTGTGTCCTATCATCCAGATCGGTTCCTAACCTTAATTTGGCCTCAGCGTCGTCACAATTTTCTTTCCTTTCAACGACTGCTATTTCGTCTTTGGAGCAATTGCTGTTTATGTATTGTCGACTGAATGATTTATCCTTTTAAGTTTATCTAAATACGTACCAGAACACGTTTTCCTATATGTAAGAATGTAAAGAACGTAGAAAACGCTAGATATAATTTGTTTTGATTTACTTAGTAATGAGTTTACACTAAAAAGTCAAATTGTTCGACAGCCGTTGACGGCGACCCGAAGGCTCCATTTTCGTATGGCTTCTGCCCGAAGCCAGGGGGGAGGGGTGCGCCACTACTCTTCCTTTTGTTTCCACAATTTGACCCCAGTATGAGCTGGTTCCTATTTACCGACCCTGGAAGGATGATCCGCTGGGTTGGTGGTCAGCTTGATGGTTAAGTTTAGAAATTGATGAAACAGGCAAATTTTCAAATCGCCCTGAGTGGGATTTGAACCTAGAACTCAAAGCTGCAGAAGGAACCACTGAGACATCGCTCCGATATTTGACACTAGGAAAAGCATTGATGGGCTAATGAAATCAATTATCAAGATAAAAAGTTAATTAGCAGTTTAATAGTTGCTAATAGGACATGTAAGCACAAATTTTGTATCCATTGTGAACTGGCGCATCCAGCCATTTCAAGCTGAAGGAAGGGGTAAAAGTTGCTCATTTATTAAAAGTTATATTGATCGTTATAGCCACCTCTGTTCAACTGATTGTTAGGGAAAGAAGAACTGTTGCTACTTATCAATTTTCCCAAATCCAATACTGAGAAGGGAGAATTTGAAATGTCGATGTCAGTTGTCCCGTATTCTTGATTTTTACAAGTATCTCTTCTGAGTTGAGGTTTACTTTGCAGACATGGGTATGGGCACATTTCTATTACATTTCCTTGTGTCTTTATTAATGAGACGTGCAATAGCATTGAAAACGTACAGAAACAGCTACTAATTTCCAAACCGTTCCTTGAAGTGTTAGATCAAAGATGGCAGTTATGAACAGTTAAATAGTCGAGACAATAGGAAAAGAAAAAAATTGCAATAAAGATAACGCCAGCAAATGAAGAGATTAAAGTGGCAATCTTGCTCTGATGGGAAAGTGTTCAAAAGCCATGAAAATTTCAATTACTTCAAAATTTTTATGAAGTGTAATTATTTAAGGAGTGTCGAAATGGTTCCATAACAATACAGGTTTCCGTTTCGGCTCTTCGGAAACTCGATTTCTACTTGAATTAAGAGAAGATTCTGATAGTTCACAACTTAGGGAAGCTGTGAAGAAAAGTTTCGAAAACATACTTTATTGACATATCAAAAGCCACTTCTTAATCAACAATCAAGTACTTGGATTGAAATTGGAAATGACTTGGCCGTTCCCATCTGTGTGCTCCTAGTCATGCCAAGTTGCAATAACTATGTTTAAGCAGCTTGAGCATAGCTGCAATATCTTCCCTTATAGGTAAAAGTAAAGGTATACCCACACAGAGTCTTCGGGATGTGATGTGGTAGAGAA
>JAAAKL020014029.1:0-12162 GCA_010016065.2 Carybdea cf. marsupialis auct. non (Linnaeus, 1758) | reverse complement strand
ATCATCATTATCATTATCATAGTAATAAAGATAAGACAATAAAGATTATTATTATCAAAATATACACAATATAAGTGAGTTTGGTAAACTTACTTGCTCCAGAAATTGCTAAAGCTGATGTTACACCACATGCCCAAAACACTGGTACTTCGCCTTCTTCAATTGAAGTTGGGTCTCCAAAACTGACTACATCATACTGCTCCACTCCTATTTCCTTTCCGTTGCCAATATGAATAGGGGCACCATGGCAGTAGTCACAATCGCTACAACAATTGACTGCAGCATCAAGTAGTGATTCTGGCACTGGCCGCATTGAGACAACTGTGTGGCAAGAAAAAATCCCGGAACTCTGACAAATGAGCTTTGTAGTATACATAGGAACATTCCTGCCCAATTCAGTATTCTTTAAGCGGATGCCCTTTTCATCTAGTCTTGACTCAAAAGTAAAACTGCAACCAAGATAAAAGCTGACCATATCTGTCCAATCGAACTCAAGTAGATCTTTAACAATGCCTTCAAGAGAACCATTCTTGAAGACTTTGTATGCAGCCAAATCAGTCCTGTAAGAGGAAAATGGTTAATTTAAAAGTCTAGACTGAAATACAACTCCTTGACTTATGGAATCTCGACTCAGACATCGCTAAAAAAATCAGCAAAAATATGAAGTAAACTACCTGTTCACTAAGTAAATGGAAAATAAATCGTAATGTAATGAGAACAAGATCGCCATTGACAAGGATAATACCCCACTTCAATCAATGCCCCAATTTCTCTATCATGCTTACTGCAAAAACCCATGTAGAAAAGCACCTAAACCCAATTACACAAATAAACACGAGCAGCAGAGGGGGAGGGGGGGCTGGTTCATTACACAAAGACCTTCTAATTGACAAACACCACCATGGAAAAATGGAGGGGAACAACTTAGGGTTCAATGTTTGAAGATGATCTGGTGACCATGGCAGAAACAAAAGAAGAGCTACAGGCGCACAAGAAAAAAATAGCAGAAAATACTGGAAATAATAGGTCTGAAAGTGGTGGCACCAGCTTAAGAATGTGTGTGGGGGGATTTCCCATTCATTTGTGCACAGTAGGGCTTTGTCATAGTAATCTACTCCTTCCAAGTGTTGGGACATGTCCCCCTAATCCCCCACATCCTTCCTACTGACAGAAGTAATGATGCCAAGCAGAAGCAGCATGGAAGTGATGAACTCTTCAGAGAGATGAAATGAGAGACTGAAAAAAGTCAGCTGCTTAAAGAATATGGGGTTGGAACTTAGTACAGTACATACATCTGAGAAAGTGGAATGAGAGCAAAAGCATGGAGAAAGTGGAAGAAGTTCTTTGGAATAGTTTGTTACAGTAAAAGACATATACTCCTGAAGAGAGAAGTATACAGTATGATAATTAGGCTCATACTCCTCTATAGTGCAGAATGCTGGTCAGTGCACATGTATGTGGGAAGAAATGCAAAATGCTAAGGTGGATAAGGAGTGTCACTGAGAGACAACAAAAGAAATGAAAACATCAAGAGAGAGGTGGGAGTGAGAGATACAGCAGCAAAAATCAAGGTATCACAGATGATGAATTGGCAATAAAAGGCATCAGGAACATCTGGATGTAGTTAAGAGTATGCCAGGAAGAAAGCCAAGAGGAAGGCTACAAATTATATGGGAAGACAATATTATGAAAGACTTGCAGGAACTACACCAAGAGAAGTGTACACTAGACAGAGCAAAATCAAGGAGGATGATGAGCTGCTAATCCCAAATGAAGGGATGAAGGGTGAAAGTAAATGAAAAAGAACAGGTAAGATGAAATGTTAAAATTATCTGCAAAACTGTTTTGTTTTATAATGAAAAGGGCATTGTGGCAATAAGTCCAAATCAGAGAAGAAAACATAAAATCTTTCAATGAAAAGAAAATGAGATGACAAAACACTTGTTATATCAGAGCAAAACTACTTCATTTACACTGGACTAAGAGTCTGCTAACAGGAAAAATTGAATGAAAGGTTTCTCTTCTTGCAACCATGTGTCACTGCATATCATAGCAGAAAGGCATTCAAAGCTAAAGTATCAATATGTTTCATAGTCGTTACCACTTGGAACTGCATTCCTACACCTGAAACATAGTAAATCACCTCAAAAAGGATGAGTAGAGTTCACAATCATTTAATCAGGTTCATGAAATGTCCCCAGAATCATGCAAACAGGAAGGAGGTCTTAATAAAATAATTATAGACTGCATTAACTATAAATGAACTCCTACCTTATATCAGAGTCATCTGCCAATAATGGTGCAGCTGATTCCCCTGGCTTACTTGCATACAGCAGTGGACAAGCAGCACTGTTTAATTCACAAAATCTTTTAAAGTCATCTGCATGCTGTGATGGAATCATAACAAGGTTTGCCTGTAGATACCCAGGGCAGTCTTTACCATAATTACTTGGTTGGCTAAAGTGCATATTAGCACGATTTGCTTTGCGGATATCAAGAGGCAACTTCATCTACAACGTAGTAATATTGAAAATTAAAATATTATAAGACAGTGTACACATTTTATTACGCAGCAGAACAAAGTATTCTAGTAAAAATACCAACAGACAGACTATTAACGAGTTCACACTATCACAGTCCATCTTTGCTGGTCTATTAATGCCATTTGTAATATTTCAGATTTTTGGCTAAAGTTTGTATTTTCCTGTATCCTTTCAAATTTAATTTAATGATATATCAAGGTAAAGCTCATGAGCTTTAGTCAGGTATATCATTCCAAAATTGAGAAGTTTGTGAACTGGAAAATTTGCAAGTTGAATCACTTTATCATCATGTCAATTAAATCATTTGTTTGGAATTTTGTCACAGTCATATGGCAATGCAGATACTGGAACTTACCTGTAATCAACTGATTTACATCGCAAAGATCTACTATTCTGAAAATGACCAAGGCAACCATATTTAAATAACTGCCATTTGTAGAATAATCCCATCAATGTCCTAGAGCTATAGCCTTATGCACACTGACAATGGCAATCTACGTAAATGACTCCTCATCAAAAAGGAAACCCATGTTTTTTGCGTTAACGTAAAAGGAAGGGTCAATGTCCTGTTTCCTCTCTGTATTGGATTTGGTGGTGCAGGGCTCCCTCTTTGCAAAATCTGGGTGACGGCTACCTCCCACATTTGCACTGTTTACATATCATCTTTCAACGTTTAAATATTGAAGATCATCATCATCATCTACCTTTAGCATCACTTATGTCTGTAGCTGTAAATTTAACAAAATCTGACAAAATCCTTCTGTAACCAATTTTCAAAGATTGGGTTTATTTACTTAATGATTCAGGACATCCCCTTGCTGAATTTGGCTACAATGAACTCAATGGGAAATAAATACTAATTTTTAAAAAATTACATGATACATAAATGGTTTGAAAGGCACTCTGAAAAATACACCAAATTTCAAGTGTAGAAATTAAATGCAGCCAGAAGTCAGTGCTGGTGAGAGGAGAGAACTATACTCTTGGTAATGGTGAAATTTAGAGAACTGCTTCGCCATTTGTCCTCCTCCATCTTCTCCCACAAAATGAAAAGTAAATCATATATTGCTTGTTTGACAAGTGTGATGCTCTATAGTAGTGAAACCTGGGATGTGAAAAATGAAGACTTTTATAGAATGGAGTGCAAAGAAATGCAGATGGCTAGGTGGATGTGTGGCGTAAGCTTGAAAGATGGAATACCATCTGTGGAATCAAGGAATAGGCTGGGTATTGACAGCATATCAAATCTTATGAAAGATATGACTTAGCTGGTTTGGACATGTGGAAAGAGCTGATAACGAGGACTGGCTCAGCAAGTGTAGAAACCTTGTTCTTCCTGGTACAGCTAGAAAGGGAACATTGTGCAAAAGGTGGGAGCATAACATTGCAGAGGACTTATGCAAATAAAAACTGGTCAAACCTTTTGCATTGGATCTTTTTTTTTTGGAAAATTGCTATCTTGAAATCCCCATCCAACCCATGCTAGCATGGAAAATGGATGTTTTAAACAACAACTTGCATACTATTTTTCTGAAACATGCGGTAGGATGTGTCATCTACAGGGTTGCAAGTGTGACATTACAATGAGCTAGTCATGTTGTAAAACATGTGATGTATGGAGCACACTGATTTCCATGTGACCTGTGACGGACTGGCTTACACTGTTAGGCAGCACTGTATGCATAATGATAGCACTATAAAATATCAACAGATTAGTACAAAAATAACACTACATAACACAGGCCTACTCTCTAAAATTTGGAATCCCCTTTCCTCCCCAGATCAGACATTTACATTTCATAAACTTTATAGGCCTCCGCTTCATAGGATAGTTATTAACCTTCCACAAACTATACGTTGGATATTCTTACTCCAGAATATTCTTGCCCCTGATAAATGAGGGGACAGTATCAGATAACACGGAATAGAAGGATAGGGTAGCATAAAGTTACATAGAAAATTCAACTGGATGATATGGTAGCTTGGCAGCCTAAAAAACAGAGAATTTTTAGATACACTAATGACAACCAATTTGATTCTGTCAACAGTTTAGAGAAAACTGTACAGAAAATTGTTTGGTATCAAATATTGCTTTAATTTGAAGGTTGGATGTTATCACTGAACATTCTATTAAAATCTTACATATTTGACTTTTAAGTGCCAACTCAAGAGTTGAGAGTACTAATGTTCACCTCCAATTTATAATTCTTATTTAGATGCACATACTCCCTTATAAAGTCCTGCTGCAGCCCCGAGCAGGAGTTTCTTTCACTGAACAATTCTACGAACTACATAAAAATCAGTTTAGGTGCAGTCAATAGTACGTACAGTATATAAAGTTGTCACTCAACTGGCTAAAATCAGATCTCCTACTTTGTGTGATCACTCAAGCTATGACAGTTCAAAAGTGCATCCATTTTATGGCAACTCTATCATTCCATTGAAATTGCAAATTATCAACAAAAAAGGAGCCCTAAATTGGTTAGCATATAGGCCATCCCAATGAGTATATATTCATACACTGTGAAAGTGGTTTCTTGGAACCAACTCAACTTTAAAGCAAAAAGCAATGAGGCACCATAACAAAAAGCATGTGTAAAGACAAGCTTGCCTCAGCTACATTGCAAATCCCTTCCATATTCATTTAAGAAGCCCTATTTTCTTGAGGGCCACCATAATTTAAGAAACTGTAGTATGCAGCAACATATGTCACAAATAATTATAAATGTGATTCCCACCCTGGTTGGCTGTTCCCATCTCCTTGGCATAACCTGCCACTTCATAGCCAAAATTTTGCCCAGATTCTGAACATGGTTCAGAATTGACTTTTCCCCAGGATGAATGCTTTTCTGTATTAACACATTCATAGAAGTTTTGCTTTAAGCCTTTCCTACTGGATTCAGTTCTTGAGAGTGACTATAAGCAAAACAAAGTTGGCGAGATGAATGAGCAATTCAAGACATCAAATTATATGGCAAGATTAAAAGCTTTCTCAAAGGAACCACCTGGAATCTAATGTATGCAAGTGAGAAGTTAAGTTATAAATATAAGCAAATCACTGGGCAGCTTGTCAGCTTCCAGTTGGGATCAAATAAGTGATTGTGTACCTATGGCCTGGATTACTGAGATAATCAACTCTTATAACAAAATATCTGAGCTCGCTGTACAGACTGTAAGTAGAGTGTAATAGAGAAAATGTCCAGCTGTGTGCAGCAACTGACACTTAAGCATGATTATTCTATCGATCTGCCCAGTTTCCAATTTTTGGACCAGAGTTTAATTGCAACTTGAATGCTTTGTGTACTGTGGAAGTTTTGGAATCTACTTTAGATACTTCAGGTAATGATTTTGTTTTCCAAACAAACAAAAGCTAAATTAAGCAGGTCCAGCATTAATGTTTATGTACCCATGGATACATTTCATGGGATGATCAATTGTGTATCATGAAGCAAGCCCAATCACAGGAGACTGGAATTTAACAATTCAACTACTTAGTTCATTGCACACAGCATTAAAATAGCATTAAATGGCAAAAACATATCAAACATTTCTTCCCATTTTAAGGTATTTGTTGTTGGGTCTGATGTGTACTCCAGTTACTTGTAAGGCAACTTGGGCTTCAAATACAGAGTATCTATCTATCAGATCCACCTCAGATGGATTGCCATGAAACAATCTCTCCACTGTTCACTGCCACCTATGACTGCAGTGAACTACTCCCTTGGGAAGTACACGTCTTTCAACACTTAGTTGGTTTTGGTACAAGGGCCTCCTTCCAAAACGAGTTGTAATGGATTTCAAAGTGTGCTTTGGTATGATCTGTACACTTACTTCTAAAACACTCCACTTCTTAAGGTATGGGACATTTCTGTCATGCAATACTTACCCATCTACACTTCACTTACTGCACTTGGCAATATTTAGTAAGAATGGCACAAAAATCTAAACTGGAGATATCTGCATGCACTGCGTCTTCAACTTTCATCAAACTACTGTACTTCAACGTTTCTAAAACAACTCGACGAGGCTCCATTTCGGGGTCGCCAGGTGTTCCTTGTTGACCACGTAGGGTGTTTCCATCCTTTCGCAGGTGCGACTTGAAAACAGTAAGAGACTCTCCGCCGAATAAACAAACAAATAAAAATCCATGTGACAATCCGGAGGAGAAAAAATGAACAAAGCTTATTCACGTGGTATTCAAGGAACGCTGTCTTCAAAAGCCAGGTTGGCCCCTTCAAATTACTAAAATTCCACTGGCAACACTGAAACCGGCATAATGATACTTTCGAGTATGTCATGGAAAGCCGACAGCCACAGTATTTTCTCTGTTTCAAAATCCAAAGTGTTTAACTCATTCACCAAGTAGAGATCTCCCGTAAGCACCTGTGCTTTCGATATTCTTAGTCTGCATTTAATCACTTGGGCTATAAAGAAAACATAACCTTTGGGAGATCAGTGATTCCTAAGACATATACCGGTAGGCCTATATTACTACAGATTGTATATATGTATTGGATACAAATATATACAGATTGTCGGTATGATTACCCACTATCAGTTAATCACTGCCACCACCCATTACTTGGTAAAGGAGTACCATCCAGCTTATTCTCAACAGCTCCAAAACAAAAATAATCTTGCAAATTCCAGATTCCACTCTTGTTAGTTCTTTAAATTATCTTACCATATCTATCAATGACTGCAGCCAGTTGGCGACCTGTTATGTATCGACTTCTACGCTTGTAACTTCTGCATGAAACTTCACAACAAGCTCATTGTGGTGTGATAATTGAAAACTAATAACCAAAAAGGGTACCTTTAAGCCTCTAGCGATGAGGACTACAGAAATGGCCAAAGAAACCAGCACTTACCTTGCAACGTCCTGAGATTTCTCTGGAATACGATCGTGTTCTTCTCCCTGCTACTCTATCTTCGCGTCATTCCTGCAGCAGGTGCCTCGAACTGGTGACTGGCACCATAATGTCACCGAACAGTCACGTGATTCTGTTCCCCTGTGCAACCAAGTCAGATGTGTCAAGATGGAAAGGCAAAAGGCCATGAAGACAGCGCACCCCTTGTAAATAGTTTATCACCTTAATGAGAAATTAACTATGCAAAGCGAGAATCTTAACATCAAGCCATCAATTTCTCCAAATTCTTTTGTGAATGATCATGTGAACCCACTGCATGGGCCGTCGATATTTTTTCTTGACAGCTGGTAGACTTTCAGACAAGAAAACGTCTCCGTTCAATTACTCGGTAGCTTTAGAAGCAAACATTTTCCCCGTTGGTTGAACATAGGACATCAAATTAGTTCTTAAGTCGTTACCTGCCTCTCCCTTGCTCCCACCCCACTACATGGTAAACTCCCCTAGTGGTGGACCTCAAGAACATCGGGTCCGTGGACCTAACACATGACCCTCATGCAATTCTAAAAAGTGGGCGAATTTGTCAAATGTTCCAATTCGACACTTCAATTTTCTCATCGGATTGGAGCGAATTAAGAATTTGATCTTTGAGGCAAGTAGGGGGAATTGCCTTGTGAGAACCACTTACTCACACGAATACCTAAAACCAAATGTGTCATACGCGAGTGAAGCTAACCAAGCTTAATGGCCTAATAACAAAAATGAATCAATGAAGACAGACACAGTTGAATGAACCTAATAGACTATGCTCTTCTTTGATAAACAGAACTTAACCATGATTCTTTACAATTCGTGACTCGTAACTCCTAAGTTTAACTCGTAACTGGATTTGGTTCTACGAAGACTAAAATAAACACTCCGTATAAATAACTAATTAATACAATAAAATAAATAATATAACACAACACTAGCTTCAATAAACTGTACAGTAAAACAAACTGATAATTTATAGGCAAACTAAGCAATCAATTAACAAAGATAAAAATCAAACATACTTCTTTGGTATTTCTACATTACCCACCTTGAGAACTAATTCTAAAATTTTATCGGATATTAGGGAGATATATTTACTGTTCATCGCAGAATGGAAAGTCCGCACATTAAAAAGAAAACCAAAATAAAAAGTTGAAAATAGAAATAGAATGTTTATACAACCTTTAACAATGTTTATTATTTGATGGTCATCTGTAAACAAGATGTCCCCTGTTAGATTAGGAACATTGAACCTTATAAATGATGGTATCAGTTTGGTGTGGCCAACATGTCCCTCCTATCTCCCCGTGGCGCCACTACTGCCCGGAGACACAGTGATTGCACTACATAAAGGTCGTCCAGGCACCATTGGATTGTTTAGCATTGACAAGCTGACTCAAGAGAACCACAATAGGTAGGTGAGGGGATGCGACTTCCGCGAGTGCCATCAGTGTTGATGGAACTGAGGGGTTAAGGAAATCTGCCAGCTACTATTCTCCGTAAAGAAGGAACTCAGGAGATGAGGTTTTGTACGGTTCCTTTTATTATCAACTCTCTTTGTTTCCAAAATGGTACCTTTTCCCTACATGTTCAGGCACTCCTTTTACGGTGTAAGATCCCGTCTGAATTAACAACTCGTAAATAGCGAAACGATAACGGCAAAATGCGGTGTACACGATTCTAGATTCAGGAAGGAAGATTGGGATCTGAATTGTTGTTTATGCTTACCTGTCAATGTGCTGCATTACGTCATATTTTTGTATTTTTAAGCTATTTTTGACCTCAATCGCATGGATCTCAAATCTCCTTTCGATCGCAATTGGATAGGGATAGCAGATTCAAGGAGTTCAAATCCACCAGTTCTCGTATAAATACGAGGCGCAACAGGGTTTTTTTCGCACCCTTGTGGATCCGTTCCCATGCACACATGATATAAGAATTCAATCAAAGTTCACTGAGAAACTTCATAGAGATCCTGATGAAATCTAATATCCTTGTTGTTCCACTCCAGTCTGTCCCACAAGCTATCCACTTCAGGATTATAACTTATAGAAGTACAACTGAACTATAATTTAGCAATAAGCATCTTCTGTCTTCCAATTAAGAACTTTAATTGATTAGCAAACGGCTTTTTTGAGTGAATGCTCCCGAGTTTGGTGTAGTTGTAGTCGATCATGTGGATTTCCGTGCAGGGGCGTAGAGAGCCAGAGAGGACCATAGGGTACAAAAGCAACGAGGTACCCAGAAACTCGACCTTAAACTTTTTTGGAATCATGCCAATAAATTTTTCGTCTCCAACTCTTACGGGGCACCTTTTGGCTCGGGTTCTTGAAATTTTACCCCTCTTAAACCTTTTTCTCTATCCTCGAAGAGCTTGAACCAACAGTTTCCCAAGTCATTGTACAAAAAGCTGGATTGTTAAATTGAATGATAAATCAATCTTTTGTAGGTTTCCTTCATCAAACAATTGCATAGTTTTAGGTCAAATCTCCATCAGGGACTTAACACAATGTTAACAATTGTTTCTCTTCTCTCTCTCTCCTTTTCTCCCTTATTTGATGCATAACATTTCTCCGATCATTTATCTAGAAATCCAGCCTAATCATTTCTGTTCTTTTCTTCCTTTCTGGAATACTTCCATCTTGTATTGTTACCCAATTTTGGGTTGTTTTATTCTGTTCATGATATCAACCAGCTTGCCTTCCAATCATAGTATCCGAAAACTACCATGTTCATTACGGCAGTAAAAGCACAACAAAATAAAATGTTTATAAAATGTTTCATAAATTGGTAAAATCAATCCATCAAGAGTATGAATGGAGTGTTACTCAGGTTGGTAAAGTTGCATTTTTACGTTCAGAACATTCGAAACTTGACAAAAGGGGTTTGAAGAGAGTAACGCTGTTAAGATCAAAGAGTACACTTTTGCACATGTGCCTTCCTTCCACAGGGAGTCATTAACTTCAAATTTGTAATTAGGTTTTGAAACTGTTAAACATGGACCATCTACAAGTAGATGCTACGGTTGTATTTGGTTGTGGTTTTCAAGTTAGGAATTATTTTCTTTTAAAGAATAGGATCCTCCAGATATTCTTAGATTGTGTATCGCATACAGATTTAAGTATCAACGCTGAAATGCTCTTCATTTAGAGCTGACCCTTTGCCATCCTTATACTCATATAATCGATCATCTTGGAATCTTAGCCTTGCTAAGGAAATGTCTTAGTAGCCTGTCTTACTCCGCTGCTTTTGAGCACAGAGAGACCTCAGGGCACTCCCCTTCGACGAATTTGACAGCTTGTCTTGCTGTTCTTTAAACTTAGAACCTTCTCTCCATTGAATGTCTGCTTATTTTCACATTAAGACCTAGTCTGAATATTCAACAGACGGGATTCTCTCTTTCATTGTTTAATTCTTTGCTTGTGTTAGCTTCCATTTAATAGCCTCCTACCATCCAACGTGACGTCACACTTATCGTACCCTTTGTTTGTTGATGATTCCCTTTAGACCCTTTTGTATCCAGGTTAGTAATTTCCCATACTCCTTAAATTAAATCTGCTTGTAAAATAATCAGTTTCCTCTGTTGATGGTGCAAGTTTACTTTAGCTTAACGATATTCGTTTTATTGATACCCTATGCTTGAGTTCAACATGCAAGGGAAGATGTAAAAATAGCTGACCTCAATTTAATCCAAGGTTTCATTTAATCGCTCTTTTAAATACTCATTTTTATTGTTGTATTGCATCCAGGAGTCTTCTCAGTTAATCTTCGTTGCATCATGTTGTCTTGACAGAGGTGTTTTTGTTAGAGTTAAGATACCTCAATTCGATATACTATCGATATATATGTATATAGGTAAAAATAAAATAACTTAGGCTTTTCAGAAAGCTTTCGGGATTTTATTCCTTCATCGGGTATATATATATATATATATATATATTATATGGTTAACATTAAGGAATGATGCCCGATGAAGGAATACTGTTAAAAACAATGCCTAGGGTCAGCAAACAATTTTAAGAACGGGTTTCGTATACACAAAAGTGACATAAAGACCAACAAAGACCGTTGTGGAGTAGAAACACATTTTTGCAAGGAATGAAAGAACCCTCGTGACCCCAACAACTATTGAAAAGTACAAATGATTGAAAAAATTTCGGGCGAAACAGATATAGACAATAGGCTATGGCAAATAGAAAAATATTGGCAAGCATAAGCCAAGGCATGAACAGCAGCATAGACTGGTATGCAAGAAATCGAAAAGGGTATCGAAAATAACTCGTGGAATGTAAACAAGATCACACATATCTTATAAGTTTATAAATAGTGTAGTTTCGGGTTTTTTATATAGAATTTGAGGAAGACAAACATGTCGAAAGCTTGTTAAAATAACATCGGATTGGATTTCTGTCTATTGCGACTTGGCTTTTCTCATTTCTGCATTCATTTAACTTCTACATATAGTAAGGAAATGTCAGCCTTCGAATCCAAACATGGGTCGTCGACTTTGGGGTTGGAAAGACTCAATTGCTTCTTAGCATTAATATATATATACATATATAGATAAGTTTATGTATGGTACAGAATAATAAAACTGCACGAAGTAGCGAATTCATTTTGTACTAAAAAGCTTTTTTCGTTTGACACTCCTCAGAGTACAATTCGTCAGAAAATAACCGAAAGGGAATCAACGAAATTATTTGCCCAACTGTGTTTTA
>JAAAKL020014028.1:0-12163 GCA_010016065.2 Carybdea cf. marsupialis auct. non (Linnaeus, 1758) | reverse complement strand
GGGTATTCATTATGATTACCATATGTTTTATTGCATATTTATATTATTTCTCCATTCTTTTGTGAAAATGCAAAAACTGCTATGAACCAACAAGCAATTCAAGTACAACAGCACTAGGCAGATTTATTGTATGACATTGATAAGATTTTTCAGGGAGTTGCACCAACACTGGCCTCATTAATGTAATTTTCTCTTATCAGTTCATATTTTACACTCTCAGGCATTGTTTGAACAGTCCTATACAGCAGTGGTGTCTGGTGACATAAATGCATAGGGTAGTGAAACCTAATCAAGGGTTCTGTAAAGAAAACTCACAAAAAAGAAGTTTGAGATTTAACTATTCTTTAGAAAAATTCCTCCTTTTTGTTTAAGCTATTGGACTTAAGTATTTATTTTATGTTGCCAAAGATCTTCTTTTTGCTTAAGGCTGATTTTAGTTTCAGGCTCATCAATAAGCTTAAAGTACGAGTCAGACAAAGTCTAGTTGTTAGGTTTTTTTTAAATGCTAAGAGAACCTGCTTCTGGACAGAGATGTTCTTTTGGCATCATCCGGACATGTACATAAACTGTCAAACTATGATTCATAATTGTTGAAACATGTTCAATGTTGGATGTTTGTGCTTTGTGTGATACCCTTTTTTTTGTTGAGAGTACTGGGGTTAGTAGTGTGCATGTTTCAAATGCATGGGTTAGGTTAAAATCTTGTTGGTGACATACTCTCTTTCATTATTATTTTTTGAAACTTATCATTTCAAATCATCTCTTCTGAAAAAATGTATATATGTATACAATTCAAGAAGATGTGCATTATTCATGATTTGAGATAATTCATTTTCAGTTAAGAACATTATACATCAACTTGATGCCTTTTGGCATATTTTCACAGCTCTGTCCACTGGGGTGGGGGGCAAGGAAGCATTTTCTTTCCCCATTTCTAGCCAAAGTGTTATCAGATATATATCAACTTAATAGATTCATCAGAATTGTTGCTATGGGCCTGATCTATAACTATTATGATGTGGAAACCCAGTGGTTAATGATGTTTTCCATATTTTAAATTTTAGATAGTAATAAGGAGGCTACCTCCACTATTGACTGAAGAGCAATTTAAAGAAGAATGGGCACCACTTCCTGATCATGACTATTTCAGATTTGAGGGACCAGACTATAGGTAAAATTAGGAAACCATTGTTATAATATTGTGGTTTGTTTGGTCAGTTCACTCTATCTTCAAAGTCAACCAGTAACTGTAGGCATATAAAAGCATAGAAGATCAGCATCATGCAAGCTTTAGCAGTTTGAGTTTGATATGTTTGCACCTAGGTGTCTTGGTTGGCTGAGAATTGGGAGGCTGACTAAATTTTTCAGTCAGCTTATACAGTTGCTAATACCTCAGTTAATATAGGGTAATAGCACTTCTTTTCTTTGAAATTCGTTATTATCCTTTGACATTTCATCTTTGTTTTGTAGTGGCTCCTTTGATGTTTGAAGTTATTCTACATCTTTTTTATTGTTGTAAATATGCCATGTGCAGCTGTTTGTTTGTTTTTTATCTGTACAGTTGGTCATGGTAATTATACTATAGGATATCATATTTGAAATTTGTAACTAATTATTCAAGTAGGATCATGACCTGAGTTTAGACATTTTGAAAAAAGTAACCATAAAATATCAATAAAACTGTGTGTATATATGAATTTTTGGCCTTTTGTATAGATATCAACAAATGAACTACAAAAAGCTCATTAGAGTAGAAGGTTGCAGAGAAAAGCAATAAATGAAGGAAAACAGGATGAAGGCAACCCAAGACTACTCTAATCAAGTACATCTCCGTAGTTCAGGACATTTTAATTGAAAGTGCCTGATCTATGCTGCCAGAAATTTATACTGAAAAATAGAAGACTTCAGTATACACTGTGCTTGCCTCAACATATGGTAGTGTGCTTGTTAAAATTTTTTCTGTGAGTATTGAGTGGTGTTGGTTTAATGGATGGGGGTAAGTTATTGAGATGATGAGGATCATCCTGCTTTATAGCTGAACCGTAAAGTATCATCTTATGTATGTATACAAGTATTTATAAACTGTATACCTTTTGTTGTGCCCCAAATCTGTTTGCAAGAACTAATTTAGGTATGAAGACCAGAGAGAAGTGATTAGTATGATATCAAGAGTGCGATAAATTGCTTGAAGACCTACCTCATGCAAGATGTAATAAATTATATCTAACTTACATGGACTGGCCATTCTGGATATTATATAGATTGTTTTTCGTTGCCTTGCAGCCTTGGCCCAATTGCCTTCTCAAGAGTTTACATGAATTTCAAAAACTTTGAGGACATTTTCCAGTTTCAAAATAAATATGATGGGTACATCTTTTTGGATTCCAAAGGTATTTGATGTTGATAAAGAATAATGAAACATAGTATAAACAAAGTTTGGTGTTTTGTCTGTTTATTTTACTGTATTCAAATGGTAGACACTTTGACATTTGAAGCTGAAATTGTCAGTGATCCCACTGTCTTGGTAACCACAAACCAGCACTAACCACAAATCAACACAAGTCAGTATTGTGTTGATAAGATGAGTCATTAGGAATGCTAAATTATAGTGATAGTGATAATTAATAGACATGTATCTGGACCCTTTTCAACAAATTTGCTATCAAATAGTTTTTTAGTTGCTATATTTGGTGCTCACTTGCATTTTCTCTGTTGGAAAGCCTGCAGTGTTAACAATATGAAGCATGATATGCCTACTATAATCAGCCCAAAATAAGTCCCATTGACATGGGTACCATCCTAGCCCCTGTAAAGGGGAGTGCTATTGTAAATAATAAAAGCAGAGTTGAGGGAATAATAATGTAGTGTTCATTAATGTTTAGTAATCAACAACTTTATTCCTAGATTGCTTTAGACACAAGATACTTTGTTCAATCTACATCATCATAAGACGATCATCAATCATCTGAACTCTCTGTGCAAGAGCAACGCACAGTTCAAGAGGGTCAGGGTTCAAATCCCAGAAGGGCAATTGGTGATGCCAGGAAAGGCATCAGGTCTTAAAGTGCTCTTTGTTCCAACAAGTCCCATGTACATGGGCACCACCCTAGCCCCTGAAAAGGGTAGTGCACGGTGTTAAAACCACATCATCATCATCATCATCATCATCATCATCATCATCATCATCATCATCATCATCATCAGGACAGAATCATATATCATGCCCTGACAGTCAGAAGCAAACATAGTTATGTATTTAAAAGTTTGTGTAGTCACAATGGAGTGGAACATTTTAGAGGCTAACTCTACATTTATGGGATATGAAACCGCAATTGATCCACATTTTATTTGAAGCCAGGCTTGCGCTAACAGCAACCAAGATGATCAATTTCAGGCACCAGCAGAGGAGATTCACCATTTCATCTTGATGCTGTTGAAACAGCATTTATCAAAACAATGTAGCCTGCAATTTGTTGTCAACAATAGATTGTTAACAACTTACTCAATTTTGCAATAAAATGATTGAGTGACCTAAAACTTGTCACTTGTCTATCATCTGTTGCCTGGTCTTCATGACAGGAAAATGTAGGATTTTTTGGGCAAGTGATGTCTCAATGTTTAGGTGTTTATATATACATATGTGTTCTGTATACATACATACTGTAATGATACAAGTAATGATCAAGGTTATTTATGCCACCTATTGCCACAAATTCAAATGCCAAAGTTTTCTAGATAGTCAACCTATGAAGTCATCTTATTGTATACATGCTTTTTCTAGGTTCTGAGTTCAGTGCAGTTGTTGAACCAGCACCTTATCAGAGGGTACCAAAAACAACGAAAAAAAGGAGGGATATAAAATGTGGAACAATTGACAAAGGTTTGTGTTTTGTTTACATAATACAATAAAGTAATCCAAATGATAAAAAACATTGCATGTTTTAAATTAGACCCAACATGATACTTATATGAATCTGATCAGTGACATTGTGAATTCATGCCTGCATAACTCGGTCCTACAAAGTACCTGATACAACAATTCATAACAGACATCTTTCTTTAAAAAGCTAAAATGAAAACCAGTTAATTTATGAAAAAAAGAATGGCCTTTAAAAACATATGCTTTTAGAGATGTACTTTGCTCTGATTTGAGGGGCAAGTTGGCATCTCAACCCTAACATGCTTCGAGGTTTGCAATTTTATTCCTTGCCTTTAAGCTCAAACGTTGGGGGGTTGGGGGGGGGGGGGGGTGCAGTTGTCCTATCCATAGGCCTACAATGGTTTAACTTTTTTTTGAAAATCCCTTCTTAATTCTAAATTATGCCCAAATGAGAATATTATGTTATAATGAAAATACCAATATAAAACGATGGAACAGCTATAAGCATAAGAGGGCATGCTAGCTAAACTGAATTACTATTATTACTGTTCTCATTCCCAAAAGGTACATGATATAGAGGAGAATAGTTTTTCTATACATAACAGTGAAAGAGTAGCGAGCTCCCACCACATATTTATGGTGAATTAAAACGAGATAAACAGCTTTGACAAAGGATACTATCCTCAGGACAAAATATTCCTTTTTAGGAAAGATAGAGAAAGCATGGATTGGTGTCAAAGATATTTTCGATGTAAAACGGCAGTTTGTTGTTTCCGTCACAAAGTTACTGCAGCATGAGCAATGTTTTATAGGTGTAATTATTACATGGCCAGCTATGTTAGTTAGAACGTCCTACAATCTGGTGTAAGGAAGGTGATCCAAGGCCACCCATCATTTGCTAGGAACTGTCGACTTGGATAAACAGGTACATAAGAACTTTGTAATCCATTTAAAGGCTTTTTAAAGAGCCATTAAAAAAATTGCTGACATTTGTACTCTGCTTTTATCTTGGCCTCTTGTTTCGCATCGACACACTTTATCTTTAATTGGGATCAAGTTGCTTGAGAGAGTCAATAGGTTTCTTTTACCGTTGGGTCACGAAGCTGTACGAGATTAAAGAGAGCTTTGATGCTTGATGCCCATTCTCTATTTAAGAGATGGAGTAAGGAGATGGCCCAAAATATGCAGCCGGCTCCGCTACTTGCACCAAGAGCATGCGAGCGACCCGACTTGGAAGCACCTGCAACTGGCATTTACCTGCTGTCATATCATGTATATTCTGCATTACTTTTAAGACAGTAGACTTTCCTTGTTTCCCAACTTCTGACAGGCTTTCAGTTTTATCGATCGTAAAGCACGACAGCTTTGGCTAAAGAAAGAGTTAACGGGTGACAACGTTTCTCCTTTGACCAGGCAACCTTGTGTGTTAAATTAGTGTATTACAAATTTCTTGTGGCATTTCATGATAGAAATTTCGTAATCTCCCCTTCACATGAAAACAACTAGAGTTGGTTTTTTCCTCGATATTTTTTATACTCCTGTGAATGCCAATACTCTCTGCTAGTTTTATTATTTGCCGATTGCATGTCCTCCCCTCTGAAAGATTTACTGCCTTGTTCTTACGAAGGTGCTAGGTTGCACGTTTTTCAACTAGCGGTGGCTAGACGCATCTTTATTTTGTATAATGCCGTAAGAAATCTTTGTTAGTAAATGGGCATGAAGTGAAATATGCGTAGGTTTATACAATCTACCAGTCCCAAAAATGAGACATTGACACTATCTGCAGTCTGCCATAATGCACTGCACATCGTGGAATTAGGAGTTTGTCGAAAATTCACTGTCATATCTTGTAAAGGAAGCATGGGACTCGTGCGTTTTATACGAGTATGTATTGGTGGGTAATGTCACATGGAAAAAATTCGTAACTGTCTTTTCTTTGTAAGATATATCATGGTTTTCAGCTCTCAATTAAATGGTTCAGAACCCAGACTTGCAATTTTTACTTACTCTCATTAAATTCGTAGATCCAGACTACATTGCCTTTATGGAAAGTCTTGGAAAAGAAGACGAACCTGCTGCTAGTTATCAAGATAATTTAGAACAGATGGAAGCCGCAAAATCAGATCCAAATGGTGAGTTATGAGGTCCATGATACCACTGATGAGAAATTTCAATAATCATGCCTTTTCCTTTCTATGGAAACAATGTAAAAGACTCTGTACATTGTCATAGCATAGACGAATGCTGTGATGCATTTTAACTAGGACGTGTTTTGTAGCTAAATGAATTCAGTAGCACAGTTTTGGGATCATTTTTCTTTTCTCGTAGCTGCTGTAATTGTAAGTAATTAGCTGCTAACTAAACAAAGATTTTTACTGAAACTTTCAATATCTTCTTCATCCCATGGTACGTTGCTCCTCCATAGGGGAATTCAAGGTTTGCAATCAGTGTTATTCGATGACCTCTCCATCTGTTTAGGTTTTACTTGAGAGGAAGTGGAGCTGATCATTAATGATGATGATGATGATGATGATGCATTCCCCTTCGCAGGGGCTAGGGCGGTGCCCATGTATATGGGACTTTTTTGGAGCATTGAGCACTTTAAGACCGGATGCCTTTCCTGACGTCACCAATGGCCCTTCCGGGGTTTGAACCCTGACCCTCTTGTACTGAAGGCCAGGAACTTATCCACTAGACCACGGCGGCTACAAAATGCTTATATAAATAACGGCACTTTTATCTCATATCTAAAATCTAATCTCATAATCTCACAATTAAAGCGTGTACTCATGGTACTGTCAATTTCCACAGTACCAGTTTATTGATAGTGTAACATATTTAAAGTAGCAAAGCCGTTTGCAAAAACTGTGGTCAGTATTAATTGCGAACGGATACGTATAAGGCGACAGGTACTCATAGTTACAACTTGTTAAAGAAAGCGCCAGTTGCGGTTATTTGTAGACTCGACAAGTCAGACGTTTGGCTAGCTTGCCGTGCCCTAATAGGAATGATAGGTAGCTTCAATCTATTGTTGGTCAGTTGAAGAAGCCAGTTACTACTTTTGTTTTCCGTTTCAGTTGAAGAGTATAGTAAAGTGTGTGGTGTGATGTGATAGCGAACCTTTATTGGAGAGGCCAAAACATTCAGGTGTCACATTATTTTGTTAGCTGTTGAAAAGCGTAATTGTAAAATCTGGTCGAATCAAGGATACTTGTTCGTCCATTCTCTTTATCACTAAGGATTCTTTAATATTTTTATTTTCATTGCTTTCCGTAAGTTCCATGCATTTTTGCAATCAAAATCTTATAGTGTTGCGGAATGTAGCAAAGTAAAGCGGTGATACAGGATGGAGGAAGTGAAAAGACCAGCATTCCTTTCGTGGTTTAATGATGTTATTTGTCCAGGCATGTTCAATTCTATGAGGAGATGTATCTTAAAAGCCCGAATGTTTACCCTTCGCAGTGAGGGCATTATTCTCAAGGTCGTACTTCAAGCGGTGGCTTACGTTTTGTGGGGTATACGTAGGTACTTATTATGTCTAAGGTTATTGAATTTGGAATAAACTAGTTATCAGATAAACATCAAACGGATTGAAATGAGAACGATTGATCACAGAAAAAATGAACACAGAAATCAGGATCACTATCAGTCATTTCGTTCATAATTACCGTGAGTGAAGACCTAAAATAGGTCCATAAACCTTTAATAGCATGTAAAAGAGGCTTCAATCCTCACCTAAAAGAGATGGGATTTCCATTTACCACATGTACGAAATCATATGTTATAACCTTTATAACGGTTTCATGTGATTAAGCCTCATTATTAGACCATTGTTGCCTATTATTTCGCCTCCTCTCGTGATATTACAAAATTTACTTTCTCGCAGGCCCATTTTGGAAGAGCGAAATTTTACGAACTTTTCACATCTTTCTTCAGAAATTTAGGAATTGTCTAGTTATCACTAACTTATTCAGACTTCACCCGTGTTTGAACCACCTTCTCCAGATGATGATAATGCAAAACATTTAACCTTGTCGTAAAAAACCCTTCTTGGCATATGTGAAAACGACCTCTACTCTGTCTTGGGTATTACAAAATTTGCTGCTGATTAATAGGCTCAAGATACATATGACTTACATTTGGGTAAAAGTAGAGATCTCTACAGTGCACTAATCCTCCATTCTGCCCCGTTGTGGTATCCAACGCATGGGGTACTATATATGAGGTAAACAGTTGTATAGAGAGCGTTGGCATAAGGACGTTTCTTGATGGCTCTCGTACAAATGCCTTACATAGAGAGAATTATGTAGTAAAGCTGTATATTTATTCTTCCTTTCAAGCTGGTGCTGATAAGAAATCGACACCTCTAATAGAGTTTCTAAAGGCGAAAAGAGCAGCAAGATTGTCGGCCAGAGCTCACTCCAGTGTAAGTATACTCTCACTTCATAAGTGTACAATAGCTTTCCTTATCTAGATTGCTTTGATTCCCTCTACAACTGTGTATTTGTCACTTGCTATATTATTATAAGCTAGAATTGCAAGTTACGCAAAAACTTTTTCTTAAGCAAGTAACATAGGCATGTTATTGATTTGATTTGAAAAGCAGCTGTATGCTCCAGAAAAAATGGTCTGTGCATTTACCGTTTTATTGGCTGTCATTTAAGACAGTTTTTGGTTTCAATTTCGTAATCAATTATTTAAAGTTGTGAGGGATTCATGATGGCAGCACCTTGATTACGCAACGACTTTGTTTTTTCCTGTCGGGGTCTCCTGCCCCTAGACGGCTGTAGTACAATGCACGCTCACGAGCTCGATCTAACGTGATTTTAGATAAAAGATTTCTTTTTAAGCTTTTTCTAGATCAATCCCAAACAGTTTAGAATGTGACAACCCTTACATGGTGGTTGAGATCTAGTTCTGCTATACTACCTGTTATTCCGTGCGACGCCAAGCAAAACACGTCAGCAGCCTTTTTCATCCAATCCAATGCATTGAACTCGTATATTTTGTGTAATACTGTGGCCCATTGCTCACAAAAGAACACCATCGTTACCATCGTTACCTAATATCGCACCTAGGGGATGCGACATTGAAACTGCTCGAAAAACATGCTAAACAAGCCTGGAAGGAAGGGGTCCAAGATATTACGGATATGATATAACGTGCGCGTGCGCAGAACTGCTTCGTTGAGGTAGCGCATTGTTAAGTAGATCTTCGAAAATGCAATCATATGTCTCACAATTCGTTCAGGGGGGAAGTATTATAGAGTTGAAAGTTAGTCGTGGAGAGGCAATGGGGAACCCGTTAGCGATACCCTACTATTGATGCCGAGGCGTAAATACGCTAGTAGTGATCGCTTCTCAAAACAGAAAGCAAGCAGCTATGTGAGGATATTGGAGTGTGATGACTACTTAATTTCTGGTGTTGTGTTATTTCCTCGTTAAAAACTTACCAAGCTGAGTAGGTGCTGTAATGTTTTCTTTGCGCAGAATGACAAGCGTGGTTCTAAAGATAATCGAGACGGCGATAAAGATACACCAAAAGTAAGGATTAGTCCACGTTATGCAATTGTTTGTAGTACTTGAAGTTAATAGATCTCTAATTCGAGAGTAAAGCTCGAGTGAGTCTCTAGGTTTTTATGATCTGTATTAAAGCTATCGGAATACCACACAATAGTTGAGTCATATTTTTAGCATATCATTTCTGATAACATAACGTGTTGGGTTTCATGTACTAGTTAGCTTGGATGAATAAGTGTTTTAATGATGTTGAATATGAAAGACTTTCAAAGATTATTTGCGGGACAAACTTTAGTGTACTACGAAAGGAACTGTTATTATCTGTTTATAAACGATGCGAGTTCTTCGTCGTATTATGATAAAGGACCGAAGAGAATTATGCTATTTTTATATCCACCGTCGAGCAGAATCAGCCTGCAACATGGCAACGGAACATTTGTAGCTGACTGGAGAGCTTTGTTAACCCGTTTTTCTAGAATCATAGAAATTTACAGAAACATTAATAGTGGTTATTTGTTGTACAATATTGTCACTGATTTATGGAATTCGACTTCTGCTAATTTCTAGTGAGGGGACGAGTGTAATTATTCAATGTGTTCCATTTTTAATGGCGGTAGCTATTCGATTTTCAGTCAGGTTATTTTGTCTGGAAGCGTCTTTCGCGGTAAATAAGGCGCATCCCAATAGCCTGGGCGTGGTGAATAGCTGTTATGACCCCTCAAGGTTGAAATACACGAGACGACTAATCGTATCAGTTTCCTGCGGATTCGATGAAATGCCTCGTGTAGTTTAAGACATGGCATGAAAAATTGACTCCGGGTATCCAAAAGGCAATTCTAGAATAGTCTGTTTCCAAAAATGCCATACCTGTAGTATTCACTGTGTTTAAACTAAAAGTGTTTGAATGAGAAATCTGTGGTCAAGACTCAGTTAATTTTGCCTGGATCTTAAAGTTAGGATCCAGCATCACATAATAAAAGATCTTGTTAGAGAGATTTAGAACTTTGAAAACTAATAGCTCGATGTTGGTAAGAAGCTTCCCTTTCGAAGTTGACCAGTCACGTCTTTTTTATTATATTATATTATATTATAATTATATATATGCGAGATCCTGGGTTCGATCCGGCCCAGCACCGTAAGAACTTCATGTTTATCGAGTTCTATACTATGTAGTTCATGGCTGCTTGTGTGTCTGCCTGAGTTCTTATATAAATGAAATGACACTGATGAAGCTAACAGCGAAACAAAAATAAGGTTTATTTCAGTTAGAGGAAATATGAATAGAAGGAGAAGAAGAGACTATCTAATGAACATCAAATTGTTCGATGGCAGTCGAGGGCAACCCGAAGGCTCCCTTTTCGTATGGCTTCTACCCGAAGGCTCCCCTTTCGTATGGCCTCTGCCCGAAAGCAGGGAGGGGCGCCACTCCTCTTCCTTATGTTCCCACAACGTGACCCTGGTATGAACTACTTCCCATTTGCCGACCCCAGAAGGATGACCCGCTGGGTTGGCGGCTAGCTTGATGGCTCAGTTTAAAAATTGATGCAGCAGGCAAATTTCCAAATCGCCCTGGATGGGATTTGAACCTACAACACTCTGCACTCAAAGCTGCAGACGGAACCCTTGAGCCATCAAGCACTATCTAAGCTTAAGATTGTGATGCTCCATTGATTGCAAGAGCGAGACGTCATCATTCACATGACAGACTGTTGATTCTGAGTTGACAATGGAGCAATTCTTTGTAAACAATACAATGTATGGCACAGATGCGTAACTTAATTGTCCGTCAAAGAATAGATCTGCATTGTACTCACGAAATACTAGTGATATGCATCACAACAAAATTAAGCTTCTTGTGACTCTGTTAGTACAGAAACGAAGAGCAATCTTCTGTCTTCTATAAAAGACAAGACACAACATATCATTTTATTACACTTGAAAGATATTGCTGAAAACTTTTATTAGAAATTGAGCAAGCATGTCACTGTACTAGAAGGACGATTATAGTGATCTCAATTGGACCTAAGAACTTTGAAATTGTATGGAATCCTGTAATATATAGAGTAGTTACTAAGGAGAGAAGGAAATTGGTGTTTAGATTGAAAACTGCATACAATGTTATTGCATTGGATAAAGTCTCCTCATCTCCCTAAACGATCATCATGTTGCAGATTTGAACACCCTGAGGATAACTGATTGTAGCTTAGACACACAGTGGAATCAGCTTTCATTTGATCGGGCTGCAGCTGGCTTTAAAATTGTCAGTATACCATGGATATACTGGAAACATGTACTTACAGATACGAAAAAACCGAAACTAGAGTTGGGCTTGTGAATAAGGGATGGACATGGTAGTTTGTCAGTCCTGATGGAGCTAGTTGTCGTTCTTGTAGTACAATCTTTGGCTTTAAGTTGATCTTCTAAGTGCTGGAAAAGCCGTTCTAGACTCTAAAGAGAAAAATACTAAGGACAGTGTAGTATCACACTCTGCTGCTAGGACGATATCAACAATAGCAGTTCTTTACTTTTCGTTGATGAAAGTAGGTCTGTCCTTCGAGTCATAGGTAACATTTGCAGCGTAGGAGGACTCCGCTCTTTGCAACCAGTAAACTATGAACGAGACATCCACACAAGAGACTTCAACAGAAGTATTAGTAATTTTTTGGATCACTTCGATTTTGGCACCTTTCATCATCTTCCTAAATGCCTTTGCAATAGTTACACTATTTCGTGCTAAACAGGTTATAAGACAAATAGTCTTTCT
>JAAAKL020014027.1:0-12163 GCA_010016065.2 Carybdea cf. marsupialis auct. non (Linnaeus, 1758) | reverse complement strand
TTGCCTATACAGCCACGGGGACATTTTCCCATGCATCTAGCAGCATGGCTAAAGCTTAAACTTAAGCGACTGGAAAACACTGATAAGCTTCAATGCTTAGATCTACATATATAGTCATTTGGAAATAACTTTGTGGCCTATTTCCTGGTTATCCCAAAGGAATTGACTGGTCGAACAGATTGTTAATTTTCCTAATGACGCAACCAAATTATGTTCCTTTGATTGTATTGCAACACATATTACCACTTCCGATTACCCATAAAACAAACTACATACTGTTTGGCATCATCCGATCTAGTGTGTTTAATTAACGAGCTGGGCACTGCGGGAGGGTCTAGTGGGCGTCGCGAGACATCGTGATAGAAGAATGCCAAGGTATATGGCTGATATCACTTGAAGAGATGAACTTAGTAATGAGGCGTTCTGCGGTGAGACCTCGGTTGAGTCTTGCAAGAGGGTTTCGTTGGCTTCTGCATGTCGGGAGGGGGATTTGGGTTGTAGGAAGAATCCGAGATTTTGAAGTGCCAGGCCAAAGACCATCAAGGGAGACCTGAGAAAATGGGAGGATCAGAATAGAGATGCGTAGAGATCCATCATCGCCCGTCTCACATACTACGCACCTCTATCAGACATGATCGAAGGACGTACAGCCTGTTGGACCATAGCGATTAGGAGTGTCTACGCGAATTATTTATGCTCCCTACGCATGTCGTAATATTTTTCTGACTTAACCCTCAAATTTCTGATATAGATTTTTTCTTAAATACAAAAATCCGTCGACGCTGTAACAAAGGTTTTAACATTTATGTAAGAATCCACTAAAGTGAGAAAACGATCAAATATTAAATAGTTTTTCCCACATCGGAATTGTTTACAATATGTCTAAAAATACCCATCATTACAATTGTCACCATACAAATCATTACATTATGGTAATTCAGTACACACCATTTCTGGAAACTCGTTATCTGATTGCCTTCTGAAGTCCTCCTCTTTCAGTTTACGATGTAGTTGAACTGCACCAAGTCCTGCAATGCATAATAAGGTTGCACATAGTGCAAATATTGCCGAAATGCCATGAGAACTATGGGTATCATGTAATACGAGCAAAACAATCGCAGCAATACCGTTCACTGGCACACGGAACCAGTTCAAGATACCTGCATGGTGTTGCCCCGGTAATATATTAGCCCGGAGCTTGCCCATAGCAGGAAAATAAATACCGCACATGAATTCGATTACTAGGAAAGTTATGAATGTAGTTTGAGGATGACTGGCGCTTAAAAACGATGCAAAAATATTGGCAACCATGACCACGTAAACAACGATAGCTATTACTTTTGTTTCCTTGAACATTTGGTCCAAGATATGTTCAAACAACAATGTTCCGATCATAGTGCAGGACATAAAGCACGAAAATACTATTCCTAGAGGCGGGTTGGAGGGGTCTAGTACTGGTGTCCATAAAAATACAAAAATATACATCACGCTTTCAAACAAGCTTTGCACCATCCCAGCAAGGAACACCTTTTGGCTCTGGGTGATATGTTTGAAGCTTTCGAGACAGGGTTTCACTACGCTTCCCTTCTTGCCGTAATTCTCACTCCACGTTGTACGGATTAGCACTCCTGCAACTACTAAAAATGGAATGGCCAATAGAAAGGGCGCCACAGGCCCAAAAGGCAAGAAATCGGTCACAAAGTTCGCCAGTAAGCCTGCGCCGATTGCGATCATGCTGTTTATGAATGTCGCTTTTGAAAAGCTAACTTGGATCCATTCTCCAGGAAATCCATGCGTCTGTGTATGTTCGTATATATACCACGAGTCGAACGCAGAAAACAGCACTGACGTAGAGACTCCACCTAAAATTCGTCCGAAAATTAAAACGGCATAACTGCGTGACGCTTTGGTCAAACAGCAGATTGAGTAGAACACGGTGAATAACAGACACACCTTCTTTCGTCCCCAGGCGTCTGCCAAGAAACCAGCGTACGTGCCGAAGAGGACACTGGAGACGAATCCGCATACATAGATCACTGCTATTTGAGTATCAATAAATCCATAATGGCTGTATAATTTGTACAAATAAGGTCCTTGCAACCATTCGGATATCAGAGATGGGTAATAGACACTAAAATAAGTTCGCTGAAATTGGAGGAAAGCAGGATTATTTATTGTTAAACGTTCTTCTTCTTTGGTTCTGAAATACAGTTTCAAACTGATCCCAAGGAACAGAAGGCCTCCAAGGGTAATGCAAACAACCATAAACATCTTCGTGGCATCAACCTGAAATAAATATGAGAAAGTATTGAAATGAAAAAAGGAAGGAGACTGTAAGTGTTAATATGAAAGTGCAAAGTGAACGAAAGGAGCAAAACACGAAGAGACGAAGGATGGTATAGTAACAGCTATTGGTAGGGTTGGTAACTGTTCTCTGGTATAGATACTGGTGCCGGTGAAGATGAAAGTGATGATCATAATAACAAGGGGCGATGCACCTACGACATTGACACTACAATGGGGTAGGAGTAACCCCTTCAATATACCTATATACCAATATAACTATATTACATATATTTTCATTTTGACAACACGGTGAGTGTCTGAAAACTGGCCATCTTTGATGCCATCATGTACGGTCTCTGGTCGTGCAACATGCACTCCTTACACAGTAAATTTCAAACTGCGTAACTCGCGAACTATTGCACCGTGTGTCATTTTAAATCAGAAACATCAAGCCACTCAGATATCTTACTCTTCAGTATATTATAGGTGGGAGGGTTGAAGCTCATTTAGGAAAAGAGAAACGTGTTAAATTGGATCAATTCGAGACGGGTTTATTGGGTCTGCTCTAAGTGTGCTTTCTCAAAAATGGGCATTGGAAACTTTCGAAATCACAGAAAAGTTGTGATGAAACAGATGCACCTCTTACTTTTATAAACTATTCACTTGTGAGATCGCCCCAAAATTGTTCAGCGAAATGGAAAAATGCCCCTATATAACCATGCGACATGACAGAGTCGCTCCGAAATTGGCTGATAATTAATAATTTTCATCTTCTCCTCAAAATATTGAAGAAATGATGGTTGGAATAGATCGGTAATTGTTGTTTTCGAAGCGATCATCTGATAATGGAAATCTTTGTGTTTGTCCCAGAACTGCTGGAATGAAACGCATTTGGGAATCTAGAGTCTCTGCTCTACAGCAAATGGTCCTAAAATAGTCTATCAATTGTCTGGTGTGTTTGAGACGATGGCAACAAGTGCTTATGTTGGCAATTGTATCCAAAGTAATACCCGTATTACCTGTTAAAGATAGCATAGGCTAAATAAACGCTGCTGCCATAAACAAAGAAGCAACAACAATGACAGTAATCATGTTACTCACAATTCTCATATCATCAATTCAAACGAAATAACCAGAGAAATAATGAATGAAGCAAACTCTTTCTGTAATCCTAAGAATAAAGATCTCCAGGCTGTTTCTCTCCTAATTCATTGGTATCAAATTAGTTTGTGGGAATGTGGTTTGCGAAGAAAATCCAATGGTGTGAAATTGTGACACAAAGGACTTACTACGTAATGGTCATCTTAGCAACAAATAGCCCAACCATTACTTATGCAACATAAATTAAGAACAACTATTACCATGGTATGGCTAAATCAAGCACCTTTTATTGACATCATGCTTGGCATCCATACTTACTCAACAATTCTTGAAGCTGATTTAGTGTTGTTACCATTAAATCAAAAAACTTTATACACGTTCCTTTACATCAAAACACGTCCTCTCTTGTCTTTCAAACACGCCCTAGGAGCATTTACACCTAGCCTTAAGTTTTTCAGTGGAACATCATAAATGTGTCTTACCTATTGTATGCTACTTCACCAACACAAAACTCTTAACATACAAATTGTTAGCATTTTACTGTGCCCTTTTAATGTAAAGGTCTTATCAAGCTGGGTCAAACAATAGCCGAGGTATCAAAGATGGCATGAGTTCATGTTGTGTTTCATGCTGCACAGAAAAAATACAAGAAAAGCCTTTTACAGGAATTGTAATGAAGATTACAATGGGAGAGCAAAACAGGGGAAATATCTGGAAGAAGAAAATTTATTTGCAAAGATTGGGTACAGTATGTCAATCAAAAAGATTAGAGTGCAGTTATTTTCAACAAAATAGCTGAACTGACATGCTTGCGGGAAGAGGGGCTCTCAACATCAGCAAATAATGCCCACAGCATGATTTATGGCTGTGATGTATAAGTTTGGTATATGGTATATGTTTCATATATTCGTTTACCATCAACTGCATATATGGCCATGAGATAGAAAGCAGCACAGGCAAAAAATAACCTTGTTACACATCTTGCAACTGGTGACTTTATGTATCAGCCAATCAAGTACATTTGTGTTTTGACATGTGTTCTATTTCATAGAACATAAGTTTATTCTTCATGCACTCTTCATGGGGGCCCATACACCGGGCTCTTCCCAACCACAAAAATATAAAACATCTCTAAAAATTTAGCTGTGTCAGCAATTTGCCAATTGATCTGATCTGGATTTATTGTGCTGTTTGCTTGGGGTGCCATAATTAGCAATATTAACAATTGTCATTATGAAACTGGACTGTGTAGGAATCAAGATTAATAGGTTTCAGGGGACTGGTATCAATTATTGCATCGTGTTGGTTTAGTTGTTTATCCCCAAAGTATACATGGATACATATAATATCCCAGAAATCACACCTAATGTGCAACCCTATCCCTGCATCATAATTCCTCTGTTGCAGGTTTATAGCTGGGCTCAGCAAATGGACAGCAAATGGAATTGTTGCCACAAATTTGAGTCCTCAACATTTCAACTTGCAAGCTGCTAAAAAGATACTTAGATCTTTATGATGTCACACATGCATTACCATGTTGGTTTATGGTTGCTTAACAGCTAGGCTAGAAGAAACCTTTAAAAACATAAGTACACACTTGACCTGACTGATATTTTCCTCAACTATATAAAAGAAGAGACTTACAGGCCCAGACTTGTATCTCCGGCACCCATTCCCTAACTGATACCTCCCATAAAACAATTTTTCCTCCAGGTCAGCCCCATCCAAGTCCACCCCTGTTTATAAATTTCAGGCAAGGTTTCAAACTATTTATATCCTTTATTGGAAGGAAGTTTCCCTTCCTTCAAAAGATATTTCACGGGTCATAATCTTTTTAGAATCAACTGTGTGGCCACATGATATCATAATCATCATTTTAATAGTTATGATACTGAAAAATAATCAAACTTTAGTTTTTCCCAACATTTCCAGTTCATCAAGCTTTGCATATTTTCCACGTACACCTGTACCATTCCAAACTGTTTCTTATGTTTATAAAAAACAAATATCTTTATTGTTGGTGCTTTGCAATCACTTAATTTTACAAATAAAGTGTTTACAGATAAATTTCACAAAATACTGAATCATAAATACCTCTGAATGATCAACCTAAATAAATAATAAATAAATAACATTCCTGTTGTGAGGTTACTAAGACAGTTGATTTAGTCCTGAACAAATATCAATTGTAATGGCTAGCAACAAAAATTATCTATAAGTAACAACCTGAGCAACTTTTTGTACAAGGGAGGTGGTTCACAAACAATGGAAATTGCCAATAGTAGTAAGGGTACACAACTTTTCTACAGGAATAAAGTGCCGTAATTAAAGTGAAAACATATCGTGTTGCAACATAGCAACAATTTAAATGATGTCTTGCAATTTACACTGGCCTTAACTCAATGGTATATATAACTATACTTTATCAACATATACCATCTATAAAGTAGCTAACACTAGGTTAAATTTAACAAGATGTGACATATATCTTATTTCATACTCATACGTAATGAATTTGCCTAGAAGGGAGCCAGGTTATTCCCACTGGTTTTCTAATCAATTGTTTGATAATGGTTACAGAAAACGGTTCAAGTCATCAGGGTCAATTTTGACACTAACATTTGTTTTCATTTTCCTGCCTAGTGTGCCTACCTGTTGTTTGGACAAGGATTAAATACTGTTGTGCAACTAAGAGATTCGTGACTATGAACAGAATTGATTGACAGAAGTAGATGCACTTTCATGGCAGTCAATATTTTTAATGGGGATCTTTTGACTGGGAATTGGGGAAAGTTGTCTAACTGGATTCTATCTTATGGGATTTTGGCCTAGGGAAGTCTTGGAACAATTTTGTCCTAGTGTTATCTTCAGGAGGACTTTGTTGGACACTCAATGCTGATCATGAGCTAAATTGTTATGTTTATTAAAAGACTGTTGAAATTTTAATTGCATTGTGGATTACATATTCCATTATCCGGAAGCTGGGTAGATCAGAGTACAAAAGCTTTAATGTTGAAAAGTTGAACAACACTGTCTTGACTTATCAAAACAGAAACAAATAAGTTGTCCACCAAAAAAATCATAACATAATGATAAAAAATACATAACCAGAAAATAAATCTTTCATATTTCACATAATCAAGACTATGGAAGGGGACTTTTTATATACTTATCTTATAGCTTACATAAATAAAAACAGAACCTTCACATCAACAGTACATAATAATATCCAGAAATAAAATGATGACACAGCTACAATGAAGCATTGCAAAGGTGCATGAAGTTGATCTTTAATAAAAGGAAAACAAGAAGATACACTTACATATAAAAGATAATGTAGTTGCTTCAAAGTTTATTCCTTCTTATCAATTGGTAACAACTGTTAGTTTAAAAAGTGTCACACTACATCATCTTACTGTCACAATGAACCTTTTGTCCTAATGATACACCTTTAGGGAATGTTGAACTCTCGTATTTCCTATTTTATTGACTTATGCTTCGTAATTAGTCATAGTTAATGTTTACTACTAATCTATCTCCTGTGGTTGTTATTGTTTGGGCATTTCCACTAGCCCTATTGACCTAGACATTTTAGGTCTGCAAGCACAAGGCCTGTTTGCAGCTTGTCTACATCATTGTGTTTTACCATTAGTAGTAAATACCATTATACAGGGCTGTAATTGTGACAGAAATATTGACGGGGCTACAGTTTGAAACTGATGAAGTGGGAAACTGTTGCCCACCATCATCGGGTGATGAAGGGAATATTGAAAATCTGCTTCTCAGAAACCGCCTCTGACATGCATTCTGATATGAATAAAAAGCTGTTTTGGTCACATAGTATTGAGAAAAGATACTTTGACCTTAAATATTGGAAAGGCTGATGTGAAAAAAGGAGCTCCTCCATAGTCGTGGCCTCACAGAAATTGCACCTCTATTATAGCCATAAGTAAGAAGAGATACACTTACGTGAAATTCGTACAATAGTCATACTTTGGTACTTGTAACACTTTGAATATGTTAACCTCAACCCCACGTGACTTGAAAGCAGTATGTACAAATGTTGTCACAGGTACCAACTTATGAAGTTTAAACTAATACATTGTGTTCACCAACTAGTAACTGATTTTACACTCATGTAACACAAATGCTTTAAAATCAATGGTGACAGTTCATTTGGTGACACAGTTATCCTTAAAGTTCTACTTCACTAGAAATCATTCATTTTGCTTTTCCTCTTTCTTCAGGGGCGCCGGAAGTTAAAAATCCTTGCAAGTTTGTACTACTTTGCCACATTAAAGAAATGTATCACTATATTTATAGTTAACTTCCGTAAAACGAATCCTTTTAATTCTTGTATTCCAATTGTCTTACCCCCTCGTGCGGCTTCTGTTAGAGCTGCAAATAAAGGCATATACGCCCCCTTTTCCTTGAGGAATTGCTACTAAGATAAAAATGGTACATGTTGAAAATCCTGCGTTTTCTAACTTGTACGCAGTATTGGATAAAATGCAATTGATTTCATTTGCAGATTTTGATGCGCCGATATTGTAGGCCTACTGTTGTACAACAATCGTGTTAAGATACACAATACAAGGAAAGCGATCGTGAAGTATTGACTGTTCGCCCAACCCAAAAAAAATAATCTGATATCAAACGGGTATAATTCGAGCAAAGAACCCTTTCAAGGAGCCATTCCATCATTACATCTGTCGATTTCGTCCTTCACGATGTCTTTCCCAGGCCAACATGTTGCGGTATCAAAGTCTCCCAGCATGAATCGCACCACAGTTTTACATACAAATTAAGTTTGTATTCCCTAATACAGTGTTTAAAACCCACGATGACAGAGAGAAATAGTACGATGTATATCATGATAAGCACTATCTTCCGTGCTCATTTGTTTATCAACTATTCTAAAATCATAGAGTGAATTAATCATTATCCTTTCTTTTGATGTGGCAAATCTGACGCCAATCTGCTACCGAGCACAACATCGCTTTGGTTATTAAGATAACTGATCGCTTTGGATAGTACAAATGGATGATGCGATCACTGAATGAATCATGGTCTACTATAAGTATTCCCTGATGCGATGAAGAATGACGAGGAAAATTTGTCTCCAGCTTTGTAACACGGACAGAATAAGCCTCGAATATTGTGATGACATGCCATCAACAGAACAATCATCGCCAAAATGGCATAAGAGATGTTGACGTCATCACAACAAACATAAAAAGGATCCTTGCTACGTGCGAAGAAATAAAGGAGCTCTGGTGCTATTGATAATCATAAGTGTGTAAGCAAATGTAAATAGGGAATACGTGACTTTTCGACCTTACCTGTAACCCTAGATGTGCTTTCCTGAGGTGATCTTGATCCCTACCATGTTTCGGCTAAACAATTTTCTTCCACTTAAGTTAATGAGTTGGAATGAGGCCTGGGAATGAGTCACCATAAGCTTCCAACATGAAAATGGTTATTTTGCAGAACAGTCTCAAAGCTGAAGCACGAAACATGGTTGCTGAACAAATGGTCAACACTATTTGATTTCGACTGAGACTCACAGTTCTTATTTTTTCAGTGGATTTCAGCTTATTTGTTCTTATTTTACTCTTGCAACAACTGTCAACTACCAAAAAGGAGATAACAGTTCGAGGGTGAGAGGATCTAAGTTTTGATGTGACAGCGTAAAGACTGACGACCAGGGACCTAGCATCTCGAACTGGAGGGAGGGGGAGCACAACAGTCAAAGGGCACTCTTTCACTTACAGAGCACCTTACTACGCGTTGAATTTAACAGCGTATAAAAAGGCAATTTTTGCTTATTGCAAAATCTTTGGGGGCACGTGCTCCCGGTTCCTTCGTCCCTGCTGACGACTGCAAAACACTTCAACATTTATCATAGTGACCATTGTATGAATCTATAGCCTATACTTTAGTGTACAAGTTTTCCGATTTGAATTCTTATTTTTAAGGGGGGTACGTTGCATCCAGCCTGGTGTTGTTCTCAAATTGTTCATTTTAGACATTCTGAGCCCTGCCAACTGTTTTTGCAAAAATGTTCTTACTAAAGAAACACGTGTAGCTAGGGTGTCATTATTTGAAAAATAAACAAGGGGAGTTTCATTCTGTCAAAGCTTTTCAATCGATTCTTCAAGTTTCAAGACACTACATCGGAAAGATTTTAGGCAATATCAATTTTGCCTTTCTTTGTACTAGTAAGGTAGTTAGTCTTGCTTCGTTATCTCTGCGTTCCTTGAATGTTTTCTATTGCCTTTCTATCTCCTATCATTAGCACTAATTTTCAACAGCAATTTGCTTGTCCTTACTTAGTTTCCTGTAGCCACGTGTCCACCATCTGGTATGTTTTATATGGTTCTCAAATAGTGGTGGCGATATCCAATTATATTGTAATCTACGCTCTTTTGCTGATATTGTATAAAATTCGTCCTACTTTTGTTTTCATTTCAGTATCAATGTAGTGGCTTGAAAAGAATCGATCGAAAGGCTTTGACAAAATGATATTTGCCTTATTTTCAAATTCTACAGTACCGATATTATTTTTAAGGATCTTATCATCACATGAAAAATTTAGTTTTCGAAGCATAAATTTGTCTTTGGGGAGCAAAATCAAGTCAATCATAAGACTGTAGGAGCAACGTATTCTCTTTTGAGTAGGGGAGGGAGCAAGTATTTACACTGGGGGCCACTCCCACCTGGATTGCACCATAGTTTCGTTTTATCTAGTACTCTTTAAAACTTATCGATAGGCGTTAATGTCCCAGACATGATGAAATCATCAATTTTAAGGTTCTGAAATGCATAGGACGAAGCTGGCATGTCAAATAACGGAGCTGGCGTGTTCAGTCATACGTTATTCAAGTACAGTGGATGCTAGATGCCTGATCAAGAGCAAAGAAAAGCATTTATTTATGCCATCTTTCAAACATGGCCGACGCTGCCGTTAGCTTGCGCATCATCTTCATTCGGAGAATAATACCGGACATTTTCGGGAGGTGCATAACTAGCCCTAAAAATAACCCAAGCCTCCTCTTGTGAGCCCAGGGACCATACATTAACGACGTCGTCGAAAAGTGGGGTGATAGGGGTAAAGGGTTTTGTAGATGTTACACGATGTTATTTAGGGGGGAGGTAAAAGCTAAGATAGCGACGCCAGATGAAGCTTTTCATAGAATACTTTGCTCTACATATTGAGATTTACATGTAAAACATTGTCCTCTTTCTGGGTCTCAATTTCTCAAATTCTGGCAATTGAATGTGTCGAGACGAGGAAAGAAGACTTCAGTAGTTATTCAAATGACAGGTGAGATAATTATTTTTGATTATCCCTGCTGGATTGCTGATGATGACAATCACCATCAATCATATACTTGCCAGATGAGGATGACGATATCATAGAACCAGAGATTATGAAATGATGATGAAATGATTGATTCAGATCCATGACGATAAGAGGTGGAATGACACCTATATTGAACATTTTAAAGACTCATTTCATTTTTGTTGATGATGGCTGATGAAAATTAAGTTTTCGAACAACCTACTTTCTATTGTAAACCGTTCCTTTCATCACTTGTACTTCGTGAAAGATTAAGGAAAGTTAGAGAGGGTGCGATGCTTTTATCGATGTCGTTAAGGAGAGGGGTCTTCTAGTTACGAGTCTACTGGTTACGAGAACTTTAGATTAGGGGAAAGGGGTCTATGTGAAATTTGCCTCTCTCCGCCTAAGCCTTATTTGCCCTCTCACCCTAGCTTCTTCTCAAGAGCTCCGTTATTTCAGATACCGCAAGCCTGGTTAGAAATCGCGCGATAAACTCACTTGAACTTGTCACTGCATTAGAAATGAAATAAGCCCTAAGAAGTAACATTTACGAGTTCTAGAAAGGTGAAGTAATCATATGCATGCGAAAAGGGAGTTGAAAATTGGCACACTTCTTCCCTGACTAACGGTAGGTTGCTTTCAATTATCCATAACTAGCAGATGGCCAGAAGAACTTGCTTTGAGGGCATTCATATTTTACACAACGCTTTGAAAGCATGAGCAAACTTCTATGTGGCATGCCATTATGACATCGACACGATGGGGTGCGGGTGGGGGGCAGGACATAGTGTAAGTGTTCCATTGTTCCCTAATGATCGAGACTACCGTTTTTCTTGACGTCAACGCGAGTCTGCTAATAAAAAGTTTTATACTTTTCCATTTTTATTTCCAATATTTGAACAGGATTATTCCTCGGTCGTGTGGTATATACAAAGTACAAATTCGTATCTAAGGAGAATAAAAGAACTCTAAAAGCAATTTAAGGAGTAGGAGTACAATAAAAGTAATATAAAATTTAAAAGCGATTTATTGTATTTAAAAGATCGAATAACAAAAATTTAAACAGATAAATGTTTCTTGGCTCATTTGTATTTGTGAAAGTCGTTTTCCTCCTTAGTTTCTATAAGTAGTTTAGTAAAAACAACTACTCCCTGGTAGCAAGTTGATGATCCTGTACCCTCTTCATTAATCTTGGGTATTTTCAATTTTGTTTCATTATCTCTTGCGTTCTTGCTCATTGCTTTCATTGTGTAGTACACGCTTTTTATAAGAAACTTTTTTCTAAGAATCTTGTACTACGACGGATAAAACGCTAAGAAACATTCAGTACTATCTCAAATTAAAAAGAATGAATTAAGAAACTGTGGTGAATCACTAAATGGAAAAGAATGAGACATTTTGGATATTTGACTCACGTCAGACAAATATATC